>CM070020.1:22049918-22207418 GCA_036247105.1 Cirrhinus mrigala | reverse complement strand
TCTATTCAGACAATACCTGCAGGACATAATTAGACCAGGCTATTGTGCTGACCTATTGCAAGTAAGGTGAAACTGAACACCAGCGCAGAACTTCTCCATTCATCTCTCCTGAGGCTCTACCTTCCCTGGGATATGCAGACTAAATGATGTCAAACTCTCCAGATTTTGCCCTGAAGAACTAGAGTTGTTTCAATGGATCTGCACTCATGTCAACTTTATTTTAATACATTCCCTGCTAGAAAAATCAGGTCACACTTGCCTAAGCTGGTCAAGCTTTTGAAACATGGTTAATCAGTTCCCTACAATGTGCCAGCTTCAACCAGAGCAGCAAATTTGGTAGAATATCCACCAAAAACAAAAACCAGCTGACTCATGGCCAGCTAGAAACCATTATGACTTTATAAATGGATGCCATTGTAGGAAAAAAAACAAACGGAAAATAATCTTTTTAAGATGATGCTTTCAGCATGACAATCATGAAAAATATCCTTTTTTTGGTTTATTGTTTGGTTTATGTCACCAGCTGGTTTTTCTGTTTTAAACTGATTTTTCCCAGATTGTTATTGTGAGGTTAGATCAGCTTGACTAATTAAGACGACTTTGACCACTCAATTCAAGCAGATTCTTGCTAAATGAGGCAGATCCAGTATATACTGTAGCACAAGAAACCTTATATACAAGGTATACACTATATAGAATGCAAGTTAAGCTCTTTGCAGAATTAAAATAGATGGTTTAATTTATAACACTTTATAGATGTAGATGAAATAGTGTGTATTTAAAAATTCTTTTAGTAAAAAAAATTAAAATTATTATTCAAAATTAATTCAAAAGTAGTGTGTGTATACATTGTATATAATTATTTAATTTAAAAAGTATTTGTATTAAAATAATTGGAATTAATCTTTTAATTATTAATACTGATAAATATTCATAGGTGATTTGATTAATACAATTAAATCATTAATTACATAAAATCATACAAATAAAAATAATTATTTAAAAATTAAATTATTTGTATTAAATTAATTAGAATTAGTGTTTTAATTAGTAATTATTTGAATTATTATTATTGATAAATGTATGCATTAAATAATATAACATTTTATAATATTTTAAGTATATTGTGCAGCATTCTATTTAATTTTCTAATTTATTACTAGTATTCTACAGAGATGTTGCAAACCACATGCTCAGTCTGAATCAATCTGAATTAATGTCTGAATTCATAAAATGTATATAATTATTTAAAATTATTTCAATTATTTGTATTGAAATAATTAGAATTCTTTAATTATTAATATTGATAAATATTCATAGGTGACTTAATTCATAAAATTAATCAACTATATATATATATATATATATATATATATATATAATTATTTTAATTATAACTAATTATATATATAAAAAGTACAAATTATTTAAATTATTTGCATTAAATATTGTATTGTATTATTAATATTGATAAATTAACACATTAAATAAGATAATATTTTATAACATTTTAAGCATATTGTGTAGCGTTCTAATCAATTTTCTAATTGTTTACTAGTATTATACAGAGATGCTAAATTTGAATTCATTTGAATTAATTAAATTAAATTATTTAATCATATATATATATATATATATATATATAATTAATAAATTAAATCACTATTTAAATAAATTGTTAATTATTTATAATTATTATTAATTTTATTTATAATTTAGTTATCATCTACACAGAACATCTACACAGACTGGCATGATCTTTACTTGCAGTAATTACAATAAAACCTGCTCTTCAAGAATTGGACTCAGCAAATGTATTGAGACCCCATGGCGCAATTTCCATTGTCTTATGAGACAGAAGGATTTTTTAATTTTCTGATTGTTTACTAGTATTCTACAGAGATTTTGTGAACCACCTGCTCAATCTCTATCAATTAGAATATTTTTTTTTATCTGAATTATTACAATTAAATAATTAATTAAATAGATGCTAATTTCTAATTGTTTACTAGTATTCTACTAGAAGTTATGAAACAGATCAATCTGGATCCATTTGCATGTCAGTGATGTCAGATGTATATCCTTGTGACTGTTCGGGCCTGTGTTTGTGACGTTTGGTCTGCTCTGCAGACCACAGATTGTTGACAGGAGTTGGCAGTGGGGAACTTCCTTCAGCCTGTGCTATAACAAGCAAATAACTTAATCAAACGCAGCAAGGCCTTCACTTTCAACTCAGCAGTTGTCAGACACAGGGGGTAAGAAGGGGCACCCTTTACATCCCAGACTTAAGAAGACAGACGGGGGACAGAGACACAGCTGCTGCCCTCGAGGAGATGGAGGTCGCTGGGGTAAGAGCCGTGAAGGAGATGGAGTGGTTATATGCAACAAGATTCTTTGCTATTAAGGGATTTATAACAAACATGCATTTAGTTCTGAGTTTCTACAGACATGCTTTTAAAAGGACGGTTTATATAGTATTTCAGACTGCTGAGATTGAGTGAATTGATTTAGAGGATTTAGGATTTCATTTTAGGATTTGGTTCATGAGGTTATGGGCTTGTTCTGCATTACATTTCTTTTTACTTTGTGAAACTACAATTTCTATAATTCTCTGAAATTGAAATACATAGACAAGGCAGCAGTTACACAGCTAGTGTGCACCATGTGCTTTGATTTGTTTGCAGTAGCGCTTAAAACCTTCCTGTCTTTGTCAGGAAGTGAAAAGAGAGGACAGTCCATTTTTCATTTATTTATATCACTTGTAAGCACATCACGTCGTAATTGCAATTTCCAAACCCCTAAGTAGGAACTTCCCCGGAGAACTTGAAAAGCTCTTGAACTAACATATAGTACACACTTAATTATTAAAAAAAAAAAAAAAACGCATTGTTTTTCATGAGTAGTTAGTTTATCAGTGAAATTTAAAGTCAGTTTGACCTTTCTTGCCATCACAACCGTTACCGAATAAACCGAACACGTATTTGGAAAAAGTGGAGATCTGTATACATTCAGATAGCTGATACATAAACCATGTCTTCTGTTCTGTATACATGAGTAGCTCTTTCCCCTCCTCTACACTTTCCCTCGATGATCAGCTACTGTAAACTGAACGCTGTAATGTTCAAGATGTCCGTCAGTGTTCTTCTAAACTGCTCATCTTGTGTTGGATGTGTAACCTGCATAAACCATCTGCATTCGCCCTAGTGTAAACTTTTTTTGAGATTAATAATCTCAATTAAACCTCAAGGGAAATAATGGACAATTCTGCAATAAACATGTAGATCTTGTGGGAAAGAAGGGCTTTTAAGCCTCATATGCCAGTGGTGTTTTGGGTCAACTGCAGATTTAGTCTCCCTATAATCAATGTTACAGCATCTGTAAAGCTCAACCGCAAACAGTAAACACACACAGCAGCTCTGAAGCAGCCGACATTCATCACTCTGCTCGTCTTCCAGGCTGATTAGTGTAACGTCTAAGGCGTAGACACCGGTTAAAGTGCAGACGGTTTTTAGCTCATTTGTTACAGATGTGTATTTCATAAAAGATGTTCGTCCTTTTTGATAGCTGAACTGTCATATAGGCATCATATTGGCTGCATCACTCTGTCATTGGTTGATTGCTCTAGGCTCCTCCCACTCCTCCTGCACCAATCGGAATTCTTGAACGTTTAGTGATCCCAGCTGCAATGCTAAAGAGGAGGTTTGAAAGCTCTTGTGGTCGATCAGCATGATGGTGGTCAGAGCATAGTATTGTCTGGCTGTCCACTTTTGCCTTTAAAACTTTATCTATATTTCCTGCTTGTGGTCTGGTAATATCTTTTTTTTTCTCTTTTGATCTTCCATTTCTTTTGTTTTCTTCATAAGTGTGGTCTCTATTTGGGATCCATAGTGGGTATTATGGCTCCACCACACCTATGGGAAAAGTTTTCCCCACAATATTGAAACAAGCCATCATTTGAGGGGGTCATTTAACTGATGCCATTTTCAACAAAAAATGGAAGCTTTTTATGCCTTTTGGCCATTAATTTTCACAACAATAGCAAGTTTCGAAAATGGGTTTCAAGTACAAGTTTTTGACAACGATACCATTACCGTCTCGTGAATTTGTAAAAATAGTTATTAGAGTATTAATAGACTTTCCAACAAAAGACATTCCACTGTAACTTTACAAATACATGTCAACTTATACTACTAACCCTGACCCTAAGAATCCACTAATACTCTAATGAGAGTTAGCTGACATGTAGTTGCAAATTAATGAGAAATAGGCTAGGGACACTGTGAGGACAACTGAGGGACTCATATGCAACTATTACAGAAGGTTCAAACGCTCACTGATGCTTCAGAAAGAAACACAATGCATTATAAGCCGGGGGGTGAAAACTTTTTGAATTTAAAGATTAGGGTAAATTTTACTTGTTTTGTCTTCTGGGAAACATGTAAGTATCTTCTGTAGCTTCTGAAGGGCAGTACTAAATGAAAAAAAAATGATATTTAAGCAAAATATCGTCTTTATTCTGTTCAAAAGTTTTTACTCCCCTGGCTCTTAATGCATTGTTTTTCTTTCTGGAGCATCAGTGAGTGTTTGAACCTTCTGTAATAGTTTCATATGAGTCCCTCAGTTGTCCTCAGTGTGAAAAGATGGATCTCAAAATCATACAGTCACTGTTGGAAAGAGTTCAAATACAAAAAATGCTGAAAAACCAAAGAATTTGTGGGACCTGAAGGATTTTTCTGAAGAACAGCAGGCAGTTTAACTGTTCAGGACAAACAAGGGACTCATGAACAACTTTCACTAAACAAAAAACACAGCTGTGGATCATTCAGGTAACAACACAGCATTAAGAATCAAGTGTATGTAAACTTTTGAACAGGGTCATTTTTATAAATTCAACTATTACCTTCTTTTGTGGACTATATGTAGAAGTCTTTTATGTGAAATATCTTATTCAGGTCAGTACTAAATAAAAAATAACATGCATTTTGCATGATCCCTCTTATTTTGGTAAAAAAATGAACAATTTGCGGATTCTGCGAGGTGTATGTAAATTTTTGACCTCAACTGTGTGTATTGTAGATGAGGTGGCACTTTAGGGTTGGTAACAGAACAGAGGCACTTTGTATTAGAGCTGTCACTCAATTGAAAAATGTCATTGAATTAAATACATATGTTGGTTAATTAATCCTTTAATTGTACATAGTTTTCTTTTGGCCCTTTTATTAAAGGTTCATCAGTGTTCTTCGTCTCTGACAAATCTCTTTTTATGCAAGCTGAAGTTGCCGATCACGATACGCCCATCTTAGTTCACCATCTCAGAGGAGATGGAAACGGTTTGTGAACATGCATGAGAAGAGGCCGCATAGCTGCACGGTATTTTCCCCTCAAACCGGCTCTGTTTGCTGCTGTTGACTGGCATATTTTATCATACACATCATGACATGTGCTGTTATCGGCATCTGCTCTACTTCCACACTAACCGGCAGGCCTTTCTGACGTCTCCGTAATTCAATAATCTGTCTTCTGGAATCCCGTCATATGTGTTCCCTTCACTTTCCTCAGGGCCTGCTGTATGTACGGCTTATGGGATTCAAAGCTGGTATGCAAAATGTGATAACACAGACATCAAGCGAGCCTAAAGGTCACTGCGAAAGGCCTCACTCGCTTAATACAGTCTTAAAAAGGTCATATCATGAGGAGTCAAATGTCCCTTGTGTTTTTCCTCCAGTCCAAAGACAGCATTCATTGACTTACTAGAGCTAGGTAAAAAAATATTTTCTTGATTTTAATCGATTCTCATTTTTACGAAACGATATTGGTTCTTAAATCTCAAGAATCGATTAGTCTAGCCTGTTTTCAGTGAATAAACTTAACATTGTAACGCACCTCCAATCCAATAAATCGCAATAAGCTTTGTGCTTTGTTACTTTTGATATGAAAACAAAGTCTCAGATTTCAAATTCTGTCCATTGTATTACAGTATTCAAACAATAAATACAGGTTTTGCGCTGTTTGATGTAAAGTGACAGATCACTGTAGCACCTCAGTTCAAGAGAAAATGGCAGATTCAATATGATTGGTCAGATCGCCTGTCAGTCAAGCTCTCTGTGAAGGGTCAATTGTGAGAAACTCGGGATTGTAAGAAAAAAATAGGTGGAAAAAGGCTTCCATATATGACCCTTTTCTTTAAAAAAGAAAAGAAAACCCTACCACAAAAGAAATAAAGATATAACCCTCAAGGTACAGCTTATTTCCTATTTTTTTTTTCATCTTGGGCAAATGCCAATTGTTATGTCTTTCTTCTTTCTGATAGTGGTCTCTCTTTAAAATAACATTAGCATATGTGTTCAGCATAAACTGATAAACGTTTTTAACTTAATTTCAGCATAATCATGTTCCTATTTAACTGTGTGCTACATACAAACTTTATTATTTGCGGTTACAGATTTATATAAGTAGCATATGGAGTGTACAGGGCACATCGTGGCCCCTGTTGTACGCTTAAGAAACGGGCCTCCTTTGGCCAGCGGCTAGAGTCAATTATAAAAAGCAGACTGCACATTTTCTCGCTTGTAGCTTTTTTCTATATTTTCTGTGAGAAATGGGTCCACGTGTGTGAATAGGCTGATAGATATATAGATTTGAAAATGCAATAATTACTTGGCAGGCCACCGGCGTGACCTCCGAGTGCATTCGACAACTCTAATTGGTCGAAATGATGATTTAGATACAGTTCAACCACAAACTGGTGGTTCTTTTGCTTCTTTGCTTTCAGTGACACATCTGAGACAAGTTACTAACTTAATACTTAAGTTTATGGGTTTGTTAAAGTCACTAATCCGAAGTATAAGCAATAAAAGTAATTTTTATGCACCATAATAATTTATTTATTTTTTTTATATTACCCTCTATAATACCCTCTATTTAATTTTTGATAGTTGTTGTTTTTCCATCCGTCATTGTTTTCCCTTTTCCCTGTTGCACTTGGATTTGATTATAGTCTGTTACATTGGCCTACAGAAACTGATTTGTGTTAAACCACATCTCCGGTAGACTTTCAGCGTGACCTTTAGCCTCCTTGTGTGGCCTTTTCCCACATGATGAAGTGCCTGGTTCACCAAATCATCATTTCTGGCATTAGCGAATCATAAATCACCTTTAAAAAATGTGGTTGGTTCTGGGTCAGCTTCAACTCGAACACACGTGTAGCGTTGTGCTGTCAACATGAAGGGGATCTCTCACACTCCGACTAATGGATGGCAAATCTGCAGGGCGTATAGTGTTTGATGACCCGTCCGCCCACACCACCGCCATATGTGACCCAGTATCGCAAGCGGAGCAGTTACTGCTGTAATTAAACTGGTTTGTGTTTGTGTATGTCTGCATCTCTCTGGGTAATGTTGTTTGATTGGGTTTTAATGGCTTTTTGATGGTGTTATTGTCTTTTCCCCCTTTATCCAGGGCTTTTTTTTTATGTTGACGCAAACAACATTATAAAATATTCGGGAAAGTGTTTGGCTTTGCTGAAATTATGGTAACATCCCAGAGAAACGTGGTATTGCTCAGAAGTGGCTTTTTCATAACTCTGGAAACTTGGTCTGTTATGTTAACATGCAATCAAACTTGACCCCTTTTCCCTTGACCCAGCAATCTAGTATGTTGCATCCATTTGTAGCATGAAAACACAAGCCTGTTTCACTCCAAAATATGTCTAATTCTATCATGACAACTCTCGGAAGGTTTTAGCATGGTAATGGATATGACAATGTTAATGTGTTTGGTTTTGGTGGAATAGATCTCCTATGCTGCAGAATTGCTGCTGCTGTTGGTTATTGCTGTTGTCGCAGACTATTGCTGCTGCTGCTGCTGCTGCAAGTACAAGAACTTGCTACTGCCAATACTTACACTGATACGGAGTATTGAAGACATACTGCTGCTGCACAAATAGCATATATAATAACCCGTATTAGATCTATACAGTTGGAGCTGGGGAGGTGGAGGGTTTCAGAGGAACTCGGAAAGCGTGTTGTGAAATGCTCTAGCGAATGCTAACCAGCTATTTAAATGTAAAACAGTTAGCTTATTGGCTGTGTATGCAAGGTGAACCAATCAGCTTGTGCCAAGTAGTTTACGCTATGAATATCATCAGTTTACATTAACAACCATCAGCCTGCGCCATTTAGAGTTTCATGACAGAACGTGGTATTTATGTAAAGTAGGTTGCAAACAACAGCGGTGTTATTTTGGTATTATTTATATAATATTATAGTATTTATTAATATAAATTTGCAGTTCTGACTCGCAAATGGGAGTTTGTATCTCGCAATTCGGACTTTTCCTCTCACAATTTATATCTCGCAATTCAGATTTTTTTCTCAGAATTGTGAGATATAAACTTGCAGTTTCGAGATAAAGTCCAGTTTTGAGGGGGAAAGACTGATATGTTCTCGAAATTGTTTATATATATATATATAAGTTTATATCTCACAATTCTGACTTAATTCGCAATTGTGTTAAGTCAAAATTACACAGATATAACCTCTTAATTCTGAGAAAAAAAATCTGAATTGTGAGAAAAAAGTCAGAATGCAGAAGTTTTTATCTTGCAATTCTGACTTTATTTCTCCGAACTTGCAATTCATGTTATAAAGTCAGAATTGTAACTCTGTTTCTCAGAATTGTGGTTTATGTCTTGCAATTCTGACTATAACTCGCAACTGCAAGTTTGTCTCTTGGAATTCTGAGCAAAAAAAGTCAGAATTGCGAGAAGGAAAATCGCAAAAAGTCGCAATTATCGACTTTTTTTTTTTTTTATTCAGTGGCGGAAACTGGCTTCCATAGTTAACTGAAATAAAATAAAATCTAAAAAATCTTTTATGTCAGCTTTATGTCAACCTTTCTTATTTTAAATTTAAAATTAGTTTAGCTTGATGTACTAAAATGACTAAAAATAAAAATGAATAAAAATTTATAAGGTATAAAACAACTAAAAAACAGCGAAATCACTAGTTTGAACTAAAATTAAAATGGAAAATCTAAAAATAAAAACTAATTCAAATTATTATTAAATAATAGTATCTCAGTGGTACAAAAATAACATTGACAATAACAACACTGAGCAGCAGTTCATGTAATTGAAATGTAAACAGATTTCTGTGGTAATTTTTGTGGACTTTAATGGTATCTTTAGCACACGTATCTTGAGAGACATTATTGTGATCTCATGTGAGAAACGGGAGACATCTCCATTTGTTCTTTATATATTTTCATTGCTTCCTAGAAAAAATACTTGATGTTGAAGAGGTTGTATGATTTTGTAATTTGTGATTTGTCTTTCCTCTGAGTTTTTAAACATTTTAACAGCATCTGTATCATCATGAATCACCTAATTAAAGTCAGTAGAACTAAAAAACAGGAAATGAGTGTAAACAGACAGTTAGGCCAATATGCTTAATTACACATACAGTACATGAATATTCAAACCAGTCAGCAGCACAGATGAGGAGTCTTGAGTGTATTGCTGGAAGACATTAAGACAACAGAACACATCCGACCACAGAGAACAGCCAAAAACTGGGAAAACTGAGTGGGAACAGGGATGCCAGACTGTGTAAAGTCAAACATGACGAGTTGCATTTGTTTAATATTATATAGCCTACAGTTTGTAGATTGTTCCCATCTTATAAGGTCCAAAAAGCACAGGAAAAGCCCAAATTATTGCAGTAATCAAAGTGAGTGTGTCATTGAGGAGCGTCCGACTATGCCTGATCGGTTTGCTTGGACACGCACCAGATAGTGTTGAGCAATGAACTGTGTTTGATTATTTTGAAAGTCTCTGAAAAGATGGACAATCCGGTCTGTCGTAAGGGACGTCTAGCCCAAGGCCAGTTTACATGGAAAGATGCTGAAGCTCTTTGGAAACACGTGGTTTGCTGCTATGTTGTGGGGTAATTTTAGCGTAATAGTTTAAGAGATTCAATTGTGAGTTGCCTTCTCACATCTGGTATCCAAGCATGTAATTGTGACAGAGATGAATAGTGTTTTGACTTCAGATGTCTTAGTTTGCTCCTCGCGTCACATTAAGACAATGGCAGTGCTTTAAAGAAACCCTCTGCCTCAGTGCAGTGTTTATCCCACGAACCTCAGTTGCATTTGGCTGTGATCTCGCAAGCCACCAAAAACAATATTGCCAGTGGAAAGTTAAACAGCAATGAAGGCTTTGTCTGAGTCAAAACCCAGATGAGAATACTGTGAGCCTTATTGTCTAAATTGAGATGAGTTTCCTCAAAGTTGGACAAACATCATGTCCCATTTAACATCCAGACACCACTATGGACTTGGCACATCTTCTCCGCTGTCAAAAATACATCCCGTGTGTAAATATCTCAAAGGGAAAGTACTTAATTACCTCGACACGGGTCTACATTTCACTGACACTTGAAATGTGTTTTTACCATATGCTATTGATTTTCATTTAAAATAATATTGCTTATGTCATGCAAATCGTTCTCACCATCATGTAACAGTTACGTATTAAGTGACATATGGAAGGTTCTTTGAGGTGTTTTCTTATGTGGTTAGGTGTTTTCAGTGCAATGTAAGGCCAAGAATCTGATCTTGTTGAGTGAAGTGTACCTGGCACAGATCGATTTGACAAAAATAGTGTTTCGGTCCAAACAGGCTTTCATTTTAAACTAGTGATTTGAAGGTTTTATTTTCCTTCAAAATATTCACTAAATTTAAATCACAGAAGATGAATGAAAAAAATTGCATTCATGTGAGAAGAATAGTCTATTTTATTAATTGAGTCTATTTTATTCACTCTCATGTCATTCTAACCCTCTATTTTCTTTCTGATTTAAGTATACTAAATAAATCCATCATAGAGGATTTCTCATATCATTTTCCATGAACAATGATTGAGTTTTTATAATAATGTTTTATACTAATAAAGTTACATAACTATATAACTTTATTTGACCCTCTGACTCTAGCACTCTCTATTCTAATTCTATTCTTTATATATAAAAAAATGTAGACCTTTTAGACTCATACTCTATTCAGTTACTGCTTGTTTTCTTAAAAAAAAAAACTAGCTTCTCTGTTCTTTTTATATTCTACTTATTTTTATTTTATTCTATTCATTTATTGTATAGTTAACAAAAAAAAATCTAACACTAGCTTGCTTTTTCTTTTGAATTGTCCTCTTTTGTAAGTTGCTTTGGATAAAAGCATCTGCTAAATGTCTAAATGTAAATGTATGTAAATATATAATACACAATAACATAAAAAAGCAATAAGCCCCAAGAAGCCGTGTTTTACAGTAAATTTATAACAGCTAAGGGGAATTGTTAGGCACGACACAAAGCGGAGGCTTATTACTTTCATAGAACGGTTATTCCATATACGCAGTAAGGTTTTACAACATAAAACAGCAAATAAAATAATGTATTCTTCCACCAAATAATGTAGTTCCTCAGAAACAGTTGTAGTTCCAACAAAGTGGTTGCAAAGCAACACTCAGAAGTAAACAAATGTTTGTTTGTAGATTAATTTACAACAGCTTTGAATGTGGCTCAACCAATCAGAATCAAGGACTGGAACTATCTGTTTTATAATTATATTTCTGCCCCAATTTGTTTTTTAAAAAATATATAACATTTAAATGGTGTCATAAAAACTTGACGGATTTATTCAAAAATAAAACCTGAAGAATTGTAAAAATTATAATGATTATGTTATATGGTGCGTATACCTAGCAAAATGCTTTCTAAAGTTAATTTTGGTGAGTTTTGGTCACCGAATATGTTTTTCTGAGGTAAATGTGATGTTATAAAACAGATAGTTCCAGTTGTTGATTCTGATTGGTTGAGCCGCATTCCAAGCTGTTGTAAATTACTCTACAAATGTACACCTTTGTTTACGTCTGTGTGTTGCTTGGCAACCACTTTGTTGAAACCACAATCGTTTCTGAGGAACTTACATTGCTTGGCGGAAGAATAAAGCAATAAGCTCCAAGAAGCCGTGGTATACAGTGAATTTATAACAGCTAAGGAGCATTGTTAGCGTTGCCTAAAACCACCTTAGCTGTTAAAAATTCACTGTAAACCATGGCTTTACAGGGCTTATTGCTTTTATTCAATGGTAATTCCATATACGTAGTAAGATTTCACAAAATAAAACAGAGCAAATAAAGTGTAATGATATAAATAAAAACAGTGTTATTCCACCAAAAAATGTAGTTCCTCAGAAACAGTTGTGGTCGCAACAAAGTGGTTGCCAAGCAACACAGAAGTAAACAAAGGTATATGTTTGTAGAGTAATTTACAACAGCTTTGAATGTGGCTTAACAATCAGAATGAAGGACTGGAACTACACGCTTTATAACAATGTTTTTATTAATATCATTACACTTTATTTGCTGTGTTTTATTTTGTGAAACCTTACTACATGGAACGTACATGGAATAACCGTTTTATAAAAGCAATAAACCCCGTAAAGCCGTGGTTTACAGTAAATTTATAACAGCTAAGAAGGTTTTAGTTTTGCCTAACAATGCCCCTTACCGGTCATAAATTCACTGTAAACCACGGCTTCTTGGGGCTTATTGCTTTATTATGTGACATTGTTTACAAGCTGTTATATTGATGTCTTAGCATCCTTGAGACACTGAGAAAGGATACGGATTTCGGTAAGTTGTACTCTTTCAACATATCTTTGAATGTTTATTCATGTTTATTTTGCACTGAAACTGGTATCAAGGAGCCGATCAGTTTCGAGCTTCATGCTGCCAGTTCTCTTGAACTGCGTTACAGCGATCTGTCGCTCCACATTAAACAGCGCTAAAACGGCATTTATTGTTTGAGTACTGCAATAAAATGGACAGAATTTTTAATCTGAGACTTTTTCTATCGAATGTAAGATATCACAAAGCTTGTTGCGGTTTGTTCGTTAACTGAAAACAGGCTAGACTAATCGATTCTTGGGATTTGAGAATCAATATAGTTTCCTAAAGAAGAGAATCGGTTAAAATCGTGAAATCAATATTTTTTACCCAGCCCTGATAAATAGTAGATCTGTAATGCTTCTAGGCATTTGTAATATCAGTTTGTGCAATTTCAACACAGTGCTGTGAATTCTCTCTCTATTTGTCACTTATTTTCTCACTCTCTCCACACTTTCTCAGTTTTCCGGGGAGGAATGAGCTGTTCACTGAAGCTTCTGGCTTCTGGCAGTCTCTGCTGTGAAATCAATGGGTTAGGTGTTCAGAGGTGTAAATGATAGCCAGTCATCTTTGTCTGACTGTATTTGGCCGCTCAACCAAATGTCTGAAATGCTTAGAGGCTTGTGATCTGGCAGCATTTCGTAAGTATTACAGCATGGATGTAAATATGTCCCCAAGGTCACCCTGAACAGGAAGAGCTGTCAGTCTGGACTCCTCTCGTGATCATCTTCTCATGCTGTTTAATGAGATAAAATCTCAATAAGCTTACTTGAGACTGAATATCGCCCCCTGTAGACTCAGTAGGTTACAAGAATCAAACATGTTTTATCAATGAACAGCTGAAATGGCAGAAAAGCTACAAGCATACATTAAGCTTACGATACCCGCAGACTAATGCTGTGGTCACTAGGCATGGTTAAACAAATTCTTTCCTCAAATAGGGATAAGAAAATCTTGGCTCGTGTTACAGTGATTTTCACATCAATACTAAAACCTGCTGAAAAGATTTCCGCTTCCCTAAAACCTGAGCTTGTGGTTTACAGTCTTTAGAAACTGATTTAATGATAGCAGGCTGTAGTAATGCTCTATTTAAAACGTCTAGCGCTCAAGTTACGAATGTTTTCATCTCAGACTGTGTGAGTTTGTCGGCAATATTTAAAAACACGGGGAATCACCAGTCATTCTTCCAGTAAAGGAGTTTTCTGTTGGGAAGGCTGTTTTTCATGCATTTTGAGCCGACTTTCATACCTTGCACGCTCATTCAAACTAGAGTTTTGCCTAGTCTGGGTTTAATGGAGCGCCAAAATATGAGTGTGTAATCTGGGAATCAGGACCACATGAATCATGTACCTGTTTGCTGTTGCAAACTCACATGTTTTTATTATTATTTTTTTAAATTTTAATAAATACCACAGATGACATTCAAGAAGGTCCATTTTAGCCATAATAAATAAATTAATAAATAAATAATTGAATGAATGAATAAATAAATAAAGCTTGTCTAGAATGTTCCCTTCACAACTCTGACACTAGAATTCCAAAATACTGACACTGGAACATTTTGTTGGTTTATTTATTTAAATACATAAATATATATATTTTAAGCAACCCTTTAAAATATGTATAAAATGTTATTTATTTTTTATTTACATAATGTAATTTTTTATATTGTTTATTTAAATGTAAATAATAAAAATACGCATTTTTAAACATTTATTAAAATAAATATTTATACAAATTGTTTATTTAAGATTTATATAAATAGGTTTGTTTGTTAGGTATTTATTTATTTAGTCATGAACACATCAATTTGTAGCATGCAGATTGTTTCAAAGCAGCTTCACAAAAATAAACATGAAAATACGTGTATGTATTTTTATTACATGTATATATAAAAATCTATTTTATTTATATAAATTCATGGTTGTTTATTGAAAGAAAAATAGTTTTCAGTAAAAAATGTACAGGTCAAAGGCTTTATAACATGAGGCAAAAGATTTGTGACTGATCTTAGTATTAAGATTTTTGTTTATTTAATAGTATATAGTTGTTATTTACACAATGTAATATTTGTATAGTATTTATTTACATTTTAGTAAAAATAAATATGCATTTTTAAACATACATTTATTTAAATAAATATTTCTAAAAAATTGTTTATGTATGTCTTTGTTTGTTTATTTGAGATTTATTTATATAAAAAGATTTATTTGCATGATTTTATGACTCACACACACACCCACACACACATATTTATTAAAACTGTTTTAAGAAAGTTTTAGAGGGTCAAAGGCTTTTATACCATGAGGCAAAAGATTTGCGACTGAACTTATGGAGATAAAATAAAAGTGTTCAAAAATATGTATAAAATTATTTTTATTTCTTTAATATTATATAGTTATTTACATAATGTAATACTTTTATAGTATTTATTTAATGGCAATAAATAAATATGCATTTTTAAACATTTACATTTATTTAAATGAATATTTATAAAAATGGTTAATTTATGTCTTTGTTTGTTTGTTTGTTTGTTTAGGATTTATATAAATAGGTTTATTTGCATGATTTTATAACACACACACACACACACACACACACATTTATTAAAACTGTTTTAAGTACATTTTAGAGATTTAAAGGCTTTTATAACAATTTTATAACAGGAAAAAAAATATTTTTTACCATTTTTTTTTAAATTTAATATTATATAGTTGTTATTTATACAATGTAATATTTTTATAGTATTTATTTGAAATGTCAATAAATAAATATGCATTTTAAACACACTTATGTAAATAAATATTTAAAAAAATTGTTTATTTATGTCTTTGTTTGTTTAGGATTTATTTATATAAATAGGTTTCTTTGCATGATTTTATAACACACACACACACACACACACACACATTTATTAAAACAGTTTAAAGAATTTTTAGAGCTCAAAGACTTATAACATAAGAAAATATTTATATAAAATTTATATAAAAAATATTTATAAAATTATTTTTATTTAATATTATGTAGTTGTTATTTGCACAATGTTATATTTTTTAGTATTTCACAGAAATGTCAGTAAATAAATATGCATTTTTAAACATTTATTTAAATAAATGTTTTTAAAAATTGTTTATGTTTTTGTTTGTTTGTTTGTTTCAGATTTATTTCTATAAATAGGTTTCTTTGCATAATTTTATACCACACGCACATATTTATTAAAACTGTTTTAAAAAAGTTTTAGAGGTCAAAGGCTTTTATAACACAATTTTATAACAAGCAAAAAAATTGTGACTGATCTTAGTAGATGAAGATAAAATTAAAGATTTTAAAAATATTTATAAAATTATATTTATTTATTTAATATTATATAGTTGTTATTTACACAGTAATATTTTTATGGTATGTATTTGAAATGTCAGTAAATAAATATGCATTTTTTAGCATTTACATTTATTTAAATAAATATTTAAAATATGTCTTTGTTTGTTTAGAATTTATTTATATAAATAGGTTTCTTTGCATGATTTTAAAACACACACACACATATAATTATTAAAACTGTTTTAGAAGTCAAAGGCTTTTATAACATAATTTTATAACAGGCAAATAATTTGTGACTGATCTTAGTAGACGAAGATAAAATTAAAGATTAAAAAAGATTTAATATTATATAATTTACATACTGTAATGTAATTTCTATATTGTTTATTATAAATAGGGTTATTTGCATGATCTAATATTTTGATTATATATATATACACATTGAATATATTGAAAAAAAAACTTTTTTAAGTAGGTTTTAGAGGTCAAAGTCTTAAGGCATGAGGAAAAAGATTTGTGACTGATCTCAGTCTTAGTATTTCACTGAAACGAATGAGGGTCAGATTATCGTTTCTCTCAATTCTAAACTGTTTTAATCACGTCTTATGTTCAGCCAACTGGCGAGTAAATCATTGTAATCAGTCACTACAAAGTCTCCTTACTTACTGTACAGCAAAGCTTGTTTTTACTAGCATCTGATACTTGGCGAGTGTTAACTTTGGACTCTGGATTGTTGTTTTGTAACTGTAATTGGATTTAATAGGTCTAACACCTCTGTAGAAAGCAGATTCTGGCTGGTTCGATTATATCACTGTAATGTTCAACTCATGTTTACACTGTATCAGAAAAATCTTACCGTCTTACAGTCATCTTATTCCATAGTGGAGCAGAGACAACACTTACAACTATTAGAAACAACACAGTGGCCTCTCTTATTTTCCGATAACATAAATACATCATTATGGAGCTTATTATGACTTTGGAAACATGTACGAAATATCAGGTTAACACAATGTGTTATCAATTTGTGTGCAGTCACGTTTCCTGTGCCGCTAAAGTCGTGATTAATGACTTTAACCTCTTACCTGTCTTAATGAGTAGCTACTTTTTAACCTGACTTTTTAACCTGGATCCCAAGCTGCTTTTGCCATGCAGCATTTGACGGAGCGTGAGTCTGAACATCCTCTCGCCGTTCGCTATTATAATCAGTCGTGGTAACGGTGGAACCACCCAGCGAGTGTCTGGGACCCTGTCGAGTCCAGCCCCTCTCATAAACACCAACACTTCCAGCGTCAACAAACAGATGGAAATGTTTCACTGCCAGGCGGTTGGGGGTGGAGGGACAGAGTTGTTTATCTGGAGGTCAAGTGAGTTAACACTCCATCACGCAAGGGCCGAACTCTAATAGCCGCAGTTACACGGGCAAACGCCGACCCGCACGCGTTACATTTACATGCTAACGGTGGGCTCCATATGTTTTTTTTGGTGCGGTGCGCCTTAAATTGTTGATTTAATCTTTGCACAAAGCGATGTTAGACAGGTCGTGTTTGGAGGAAGTGAAATCCGTGTTTGTTTTGCTGTGGTTGGACAATAAATGTGCGCAGATGTTGCGGATGCATAAAAAATCTCACGTTTGTGAATGTTTGAAGCTTAAATGTGCTAACAAACAGCTATTATGTCAAAAAATCATATGCATTTTATTAAAATCATTTGAGCAAACAGTGTTATTCAAATCAAAATACCCGATGGCCAGGTTTAATCTGCTCTTCTTTGGCTGGTCAACAAAGCTGGAACAATACAAAACAGCCACCAGAAAGCCATATAAATAGTAGGAAACTCAATGAAGCTGTGCAACTGTATATCATATTTAAGGCTGAAATATAGGCAGGTATTTGTGCAGTTAATTCAGTACAGCTGAATGTTCCCTGCAACCATTATGCTAAAATTGCACTTTGTTTAATAGCGCGTGAAAAGCATACAAGAAAGCAAGGCATGAAGGTCTGGTCATTGTCATATTAGTTTATATATTACACGAATACTGCCATATATCTCTTCGATGTACGTTTGTTGCTGTTTTATGCTTTGTCTGTGGAAAAATGTGGGAATTAGAGATTTAGTCTTTTGATTTTCTAGTATATTTATGAAAAGAAAAGACAAACTTTAAATTATCAATTAAAGTTTGAAACCTAAAATAGATTTCTGTAGTTAATATGGCAATTCAAACAGTATAATTATTATTTTTTTTTTTTACATAAATGTATTTGTTTAATTGTAAAAAGACAAACAAGTTAAGTTATGGTAAAACGTGAAAGAGATAATCTTTTAGGGTGCTGATTTTCTTATTCTTAATTTTTTTTTTCAACACGAAGGGAAATTCACTATGGTACCTGGATGAATCAGACAAAATGTGTCAGGAACATGTCCAGCTTATATATCATTACAAAATCAAAATACGCAATATATTTATTTAGGGGGGGGGCGATATGACCAAAATCTTCAAAAATCGAAATCAAAAATGCTGTTTCAAGATACTGTATATATCATGGTATACTGTAGTTATTTGCTTATAAGCTCTTTATTATATTAAAATCTTTGGTATCATAGAAATTTCATAATTCTTCTTAGCAGTGTCAAAATCACAAAAAACAAATAGTTGCCTAAATTAAAAAAATAAAAATAAATAAACTTAAGCTAAGTGAAGACAAGTAAACAGTCAGAATAATGAATAAGATAATAATTACTTTATTAATAATAAGAATAATAAACTCATTACAAACAAATAAATGTGATATGCTACATACATTGTATAAAGTAATCAAATGTAAAACACTTCATATCCTTCACTGAGTGAAACAGATAGTTCTGGTCCTTGATTCTGATTGGTTAAGCCGCGTTCAAAGCTGTTGTAAATTACTCTACAAGCATACACCTTTGTTTATGTTTGTGTGTTGCTCGGCAACCACTTTGTTGCAACCACAACCGTTTCTGAGGAACTACATTGTTTGGCGGAAGAATGTTTTTATTAATATTATTACCCTTTATTTGCTCTGTTTTATTTTGTAAAACCTCACTACACATATGGAATAACCATTTTATAAAAGCAATTAGCCCCGTGAAGCCGGGGTTTACAGTAAATTTATAACAGCTAAAAGGTTTTTAGGCACTCTTCTTCGGGTTGTGCCTAACAACGCCCCTTAGCTGTTATAAATTCACTGTAAACCACGGCTTCTTGGGGCTTATTGCTCTATTATTAAACACATAGTTCCGGTCCTTGATTCTGATTGATTGAGCCGCGTTCAAAACTGTTGTAAATTACTCTACAAACATACACTTTTGTTTACATCTGTGTGTTGCTCAGCAACCACTTTGTTGCAACCACAACCGTTTCTGAGGAACTACATTGTTTGGTGGAAGAATAATGTTTTTATTAAAATCATTACACTTTATTTGCTCTTTTTTATTTTGTGAAACCTTACTACATATATGGAATTACGATTTTATAAAAGCAATAAGCCCCATGAAGTCATGGTTTACAGTAAATTTATAACAGCTAAGGGGGTTTAGGCTAACAATGCCCCTTAGCTGTTATGAATTCACTGTAAACCACTGCTTCTTGGGGCTTATTGCTTTATTATAATTCAGATAGTTCCGGTCTTTGATTCTGATTGGTTGAGCCGCGTTCAAAGCTGTTGTAAATTACTCTACAGACATACACCTTTGTTTACATCTGTGTTGCTCAGCAACCACTTTGTTGCAACCACAATCGTTTCTGAGGAACTACACTGTTTGGCGTAAAAAATATTGTTTTTATTAATATCATTACGCTTTATTTGCTGTGTTTTATTGTGTTATATGGAATAACCATTATATAAAAGCAATAAGCCCCATGAAGCTGTGGTTTATAGGGAATTTATAAAATGGATAGTTCCGGTCCGTTATTCTGATTGGTTGAGCCGTGTTCAAAGCTGTTGTAAATTACTCTACAAACATACACCTTTGTTTACATCTGTGTGTTGCTCGGCAACCACTTTGTTGCAACCACAACCGTTTCTGAGGAACTACTTTGTTTGGCGGAAGAATAATGTTTTTATTAATATCATTACACTTTATTTGCTCTGTTTTATTTTGTAAAACCTCACTACATATATGGAATAATCATTTTATAAAAGCAATTAGCCCCGTGAAGCCGTAGTTTACAGTAAATTTATAACAGCTAAGGGGGTTTTAGGCACTCTGCTTCAGTTTGTGCCTAACAACGCCCCTTAGCTGTTATAAATTCACTGTAAACCACAGCTTCTTGGGGATTATTGCTCTATTATTAAACGCATAGTTCCGGTCCTTGATTCTGATTGGTTGAGCCACGTTCAAAGCTGTTGTAAATTACTCTACAAACATACACCTTTTTTTACGTCTGTGTTGCTCAGCAACCACTTTGTTGCAACCACAACCGTTTCTGAGGAACTACATTGTTTGGTGGAAGAATGATGTTTTTATTAATATCATTACTCTTTGTTTGCTCTCTTTTATTGTGTTATATGGAATAACCATTTTATAAAAGCAATAACCCCAGTGAAGCCAATTTACAGTGAATTTATAACAGCTATGGGGGTCTGCTTCACGTCGTGACTAACAACACTCCTTAGCTGTTATAAATTTACTGTAAACCATGCGCATATAGAGAAATGAGTTTTCTTTTACTACTGATTGTGTTTCAGCAGCTTACAATCACTTGTCTTTAAACCTAAACGCTTAAAAAATGTATGCAAATGATACGTTTTTGTGACCACGTAACACAGCAAAGTCACATGGGCGTGTAACCACAATAGAGATGATAGTCCAAAATCTCTACCAGTTTACCCTACTAGATTTATTCAAGTGTATATTTTTAAAATGATGATGTACTTCAAAAGCTTGGTTTAATTTAAAATTGAGCAAAAACGATGTCTTGAGAACACACTGTTTCAGAACTCCATGTGCGATGGCTTTTATGATTGCTGTTTAACACATGACACTTGAACCAACTTACACATACAGTACATGTGCACGCAAACCCACTCACACACACTGAAATATCCAGATAGCACACCTCTCCTCTCCTCATTTGTAACGGTTGAGTTCGGCTCTGTTATTCGGCTGTTCGTGATCTCTCATGAGCAAGAGCATTTGATTTGACAGTCGGAGTTCCTGCTCTCTTACAAGCTTTTCCAATCAACATAAACCACCTGTCAGACTTCACAGAAAGCAAAATAACTCATTCTGTTTTTGCATTTCACATGAACATGAAAGCAGTTTGTTAAAGTGCAATGAATAATGCCTTGGTGATTAAAACAGTTTAAATTATCGATTAAAGATTGAACAAAGTTTGAGATAGATTTTCTATAGTTGATATAGCACTTCAAGCAGTTGCAAGTAAACAATTTATCAAAATTCTTGTACAGTATATATATTTTTTTACATACTGGAATTTGAAATATTGCATGCATTTGCACATTGCAAGAATGCTTAAGTAAATTGCAAACAAGTTAAATGATCCATGAACATAGTGAAAACCTTGTGGAAAAAGAAATAACCAGTTACTTTTCCCCCCAATTTCTGAACGTTATATACAATGTTATAGTTTTTGTTCATATTTTGAATTCGATTTTTTTCCTCTATGTATTTTCTAACTTGTTATATCATTAATATACTATTATAGTTTTTGTTAATATTTTGAATTCGATTTTATTTTTTCTGTCTTCTAATTTTTTTCACTTTTATTTTAGTTAAAATTTTAGTTTTTGTCATTTTTGTCATTTTATATATATGTGTGTGTGTGTGTGTGTATATATATAGCGATTGTGTGTGTGTGTGTGTGTGTATATATATATATATATATATATATATATATATCGATTTTTTTTCTCTAGATATTTTTTAACATGCTATACCATTAATATACTATTATAGTTTTTGTTAATATTTTGAAATTTTTCTATTTTATTTTTTCTGTCTTCTAATTTTTCTGTTTTCACTTTTATTTTAGTTAAAATTGTGTTTAGTTTGTTTTAGTAATTTTGTAAAGTTTTTGTCATTTTTACTATATATATATATATATATATATATATATATATATATATATATATATATATATATATATATATATATATATACAGTATTAAAGTTCTATTTGTGAATGTTAATTAACTGCATTACTTAACATCAAACATTTATTAATCTTAGTTAATGCTGATTTCAACATTTACCAGTATTAAAAAAAGTCATTATTTAAAATTTAGTTTAGTTAGTTTTAGTAATTTTGTTGTTTTTGTCATTTTTACTATATATGTTTATATATATAGAGAGAGAGAGCGAGAGAAAGAGAGAGATATTTTTTCTCTATATATTTTCTAACATGTTATATATTAATATGTATTATTATTATTATTATTATTATTAATATATGTTTAATTTATATTAATATACTATTATAGTTGCGTTACTTAACATAAAGCATTTATTAATCTTAGTTAATGCTGATTTCAACATTTACCAGTATTAAAATAAAAAAAATATCTGTCATTATTTAATGGATCTGAGCTAAGATGAACAAAATTGTATTAACTAATCTTATTAAAGATTAATGAACATTGTAACAAATGTATTATTAGTTAATGCCTAACTAATGTTAACTGACAGCATATTAATGCGAAGTGTCTGCATTTTTATTTATTAGTTTTAGTTTATTTAGTCGTAGTTATTTAAGTACTTCAAGTGAAACTAAATGAAAATGAGGAGATACATAAAATACATAAAGTTCAAAGGGTTGTCACAGTGTTACCCCCACACAAGCCACACACACTTTCTGGTATTAATTTCATTTCCTTTCCATTTTTAGACTTTAATTTTGTCAGCAAGGGATATTGGAGAGAAAAACACAGTTGTGGTTTATGAACCGAAAGGATCGAATTCTTTGATTTCGTTGTTGACGCTTATTGCGAACAGTTGTTGCGCCCAACACAAAGCCGGAGGAAAACAATGCCGTTTTCATTAGTTTTAGACAAAATGTCACAGTAGCTAAATCAAGCCTGTGCGTGATTATAAGAACCAGACCCTCTCGATCGGATAAGGATTGGAATTTGAGCGGTAAGATCGTC
Organism: Cirrhinus mrigala; assembly: GCA_036247105.1. Lineage (NCBI taxonomy): Eukaryota > Metazoa > Chordata > Actinopteri > Cypriniformes > Cyprinidae > Cirrhinus > Cirrhinus mrigala. The sequence continues at coordinate 22,184,243 of CM070020.1, read as the reverse complement.
AAAGCTGAGAATAATGATACACTTCAATTACCCGATTTTTTAATGTTAACGTAACGCGACAGCTATAGGGGAGAACATAAGAGACGTTTAAGACCCTGGAGACCTCGATTGTATCCAGATTCAAGTTTTTAATCTCGCAGTTGTTACTGTTACGATAATTGTCCATGAGACAGTTCATCAAATGCTGACAGATAAAAAGCACGAGAGGCCCCTTTCGCCGGCGTCTTCAGCATTGAGCCGTCAGCCTCAGTTCCTCATGGTGTTTATGGGCTCTGCTGGTGAAGAACATAGTTACACTTGTATTTATAGCCGTTGTGGTTTGGTCTTTTGTAACGTGATAGTGTGTAGTGCAGTAAGCCAGAAGAACTCAAAGATGAAGCCATGGCACACTATTTTCACTACGTTGACTGTGATTTGTGTTATCATACACAAACCCTGGAACGTCATTACAACAGTGGAAGCTGAGGCGAAAACCGTGTATGATATAGAACAGGCCACATGAGAGAAAGAAAGAGCAATAGAAAGAGAATAAGCTTGAATTTATAGACAAAGACTGAAAGTGCATCTTATGGATGCAAAATTCACTTCTACATGGTGTTTGCATATAAATGTTTCTTAGCACAGTGTGTGGACAAAACCCCCAACAATGATAAAAATCCATTCACTCCTTTTTTTAATCCCCCAAAAACCTAAACAGTCTCAATTATCAAGCCGTTTTGATTTTTTGAGGAGTATGATGTCATACTGCTCAAGCCCCGCCCACGATTGTTGACAGACTGTCCTGTATTAGCATATTCCCGCCTTCAGCCAGTACCCTGTCCGCCACTTTCTCTGTGCTTAACAGCTGTAGTGGCAACAATATCTCAGCAATGCAGGTGTTTTGTAGTTGGATGTAAAGTGAACAAACAGTCTTAAATTTTAATTTTTTTGTTTTGGTAATGCGCCACCAAATACACAAAAATCGGAAGAGGTGGCAGAGTGAGCAGAGCTCATTAACATTTAAAGGGGTCATCGGATGCCCATTTTGCACAAGTTGATATGATTCTTTAGGGTCTTAATGAAAAGTCTGTAATATAAAAATTCTCAATGGTAGTGTAAAACAACACCCTTTTTACCTTGCCAAAATCAGCTCTGCAAAAATCATCCTGTTCTGGTCAAGGTTGCTTTAAATGTTAATGAGCTCTGCTCGCCCCGCCCCTCTCTTCTCTCTGTGGAGTGATGAGTCTGTTTACTTTAGTCACTAAACTTGCTCACTAGCACGTTATTAGGAAAGGCGATTGCAAAGATTCATTAAAAAAAAACCTTGTGGTCACGTCTGCTGTAAGTGAAGCTGGATCACGAATGATTTGTGCGAACGTAGACGGATATATGTAGATCGGGAGGCGCATTCCCTTCACAAACAAATGTAATCCACTGCATCTTCAGCGGCTCAGATGTCGGGAGTAAATGAGGACCACTATGTTCATTATTACATCCAACAACACAACACCTCAATCGCTCAATTGGAGATATTCTTGTCTAAATTACATCCCTGCTCTGGCATTGAAACAATGGAGGTCGGACTGTTACAGCTGGTCTGAGGTAAGACGCTCATGTCAATCAACTATGGTGGCCTCTGATGGTGTGACGCCACAACGACAGACATCTGAGAATGGCTCGATTTGAAAAATGGGATATTATTTTTATAGATTAATTAAGAACCACTGGATGGATTTTTATCATTATAGGGTAGATTTGTACATACACTGCCAACAACATAATGTTCAAACAACATGAAAAAGTGAACTTTGCATCCGATGACTGCTTTAAAGAGACATGCACCAAAATAGCTTGCTGTGAACAGAGCAGTTTTTGGCATAAGAAAAAGGGTGTTGTTTTACACAACAATTGAGGAATTTTTACCAAAGTATGTTGCAGACATTTCATGAAGACCCTAAAGAATCATATCAACTTCTGGTAAATGGGCATCCGATATCTTCTTTAAAAAGCAGAGATGTTTGTAGAAACTTCCAGTACACTTATTATAGTGACCTTTAACCTCTGGAAAGAAATGTTCCAGGTTTTATACAAGTTTGAGATCCCATCATTTATGTTGGATAATAACTTCAAGATCCTCAGTTTGTAAAAACAAACAAAAATTGTGTGTACAGTTATGTGTTTACAACTGAAGTCAACAGTGCGCTTCGTCCTGGAGGGATTGTGAAGATTTAATGTTGTTTCTTTATCAGAACAAATCTGGGGAAATTAGCATTACATCACTTGCTCACCAATGGATCCTCTGCAGTGAATGAGTGCCGTCAGAATGAGAGTCTAAGCATCTGATGAAAACATCACAATAATCTACGTGACTCCAGTCCATCATTTAAAGGGATAGTTCACCCCAAAATGAAAATTCTGTGATTAATTACTCACCCTCATGTCGTTCCAAACCCGTAAGACTTTTGTTCATCTTCAGAACACAAATTAAGATATTTTTGATGAAATCCGAGAACCTTCTTACCCTTAATAGACAGCAATGCAACTGAAATGTTCCCAGACCCAGAAATGTAGTAAGGACAACGTTAAAATAGTCCATGTGACATCAGTGGTTCAAGCATAATTTTAAGAAGCTATGAGAATACTTTTTGTGCACAAAGAAAACAAAAATAAGAACTTCTCATCAATTCTTCTTCCTCGCATCACCATATCAGATTTCATCAAAAATAACTTAATTTGTGTTCCAAAGATGAACAAAGTTCATTTTTGGGTGAACTATCCATTTAACATCTTGTGAAGTGAAAAGCTGTTTTTGTCAAACTGGAGAAAGGAATTTTGGATAGAGGATTTGAATTTTAGTTGGTATGTTAAAACTTCTTAATGATTTATTTGTTTCTAACAAACATTCAGCTCTTCACATCACAAGACGCTAATTGATTGACTGGAGTCGTGTGAATTACTTGTGGATTATTGTGATGTTTTTGTCAGCTGTTTGAACGCTCATTCTGACAGCACCCAATCACTGCTGGGTATCGATAATGTTACATTTCTCCAGTTCTGTTCTGATGAAAAAGCAAACTCATCCCCATCTGGGATGGCCTGAGGGTAAGCACATTTTCAGCAAATTTTCATTGTTGAAAGAACAGTTCCTTTAAGTTGAATTGAACCTTGAACATTCCTATAAGGATGCCGGATGCTCTAGATTTAGTAAAGTGAACCACACCGGGGAAGTGAAACCCTGAGACCCTTTCTTGACAATCATTCTAATAGGGCTTTAACCAGCAGGGGTTGATTAACCAAAAACAATATCAATAATGCCAACAAGAAAAGTGTGTCTGCGACCCGAGCTTGTTAGCATCCCAGCATCCCCCTCTCCTGCCTCGCTCTGGTATGGTTTCTATTTCACAGTACCTAAAGAAGAGAGGAGGGAAAGAGGTTGATGGAAGTGATTTAATGCCCAGGGGACAGAGAGAAGGAGGGGGTTAATCGGTTAACCAGAGGAACAGAGGCGGGGGGGCCTGGCTACCGTCTGGGAGGTATGCCCTCGGCCGCTTTGTTCTGACTTTTACTTCTACACGAACAGGAAGTGATGCGAGCTGCACAGATATGCACACTTCATCTGCATTTGTCTGTGAACAATGGATTTGCACCTAATCCGGATCGTTTCATCGTTTCCATCTTTAAGTTTGTTCTAGTTTCTGCATCACACATGTAGCGCTATTGTTACACCTTTCTAGGTCAAGTTACGGATCAAGTTTGGCTCAAATGGACTTATGTTAGCATGAATCTCATGAAATCTGTCACGGCATGTTCAGGTCATATTTCACCGCAAAATCAAAAGAAAAAATATTTAGAGTAAAGAAAATAGTTACATTTTTAGATAATTATTATAAAAGCAAAATTTAAACTCCCCTCTCCTATTGTCAGTATGTTGTTTTCGTGCGATTATCAGGGTTCATACAAGGTGCTTAAAGTTCTTGAAGTACTTACTTCCAGTAAGGCCTGGAAAACCCTTGAAAATAGTAATAACTCTGAAGGGGTACTTGAAAAGTACTGGAATTATTTAAAGGCAATGTATCCATGAAAATAAGTGTTTGATTTTTTCATTAAGCACATCTTTCATGCAAAATTCAACAATTCGAAAAAACATGCCTTTTTTGCTTTTAGTTTGTCATAAAACTAGCGAGCTAAGCCAGTAGTAGTACTGACAGTGTCGTATAAACATGGCTGAAGATGCAAAAAGAGGAACAGAAGAAACCAGATCAGCTGAGTCATTTGCACTGGAACCACTCCGATTGATTCAAACTCGTGATTTCGATCATTCATTTCAAGCGATCCACCAGCAAAAACCAGATCACATTAAAAGAGCCATTCATTTTCGAATTCATCGTTTGTAATGATTTTAAAAAGTACGTAGTGATGAAACTGAGCTTTGCGAAACGCTGAATTAATTAAACCATTGTGTCGCAAAATGATTCACTGTTTCGAAGCAAGTGAATCATTTAGATTTAGATCAGGGCTTTGGTTCACGTATCGCAAATCATTTGCTTTAGATCGGAACAGATTTGTGAATCATTTTGTGAATTGAATGATTCAAATCAAATGATTCATGATGTGCGATTAAAGTCCCTAGCTAAATCAAATGAATCGCAATCCATGCTTCGAGTACTGATCTGAAATGATTTCGCAATTCATTATTGAGATCGGGACTTTAGAGCATGTATCACAAATCTTTTCGGAATCGGAACTTTGGAGCGCAAATAATTTGATTCAGATTGGGATTTCGGTGCACGTTCACAAATAATTTGATTCATTTTGGGACTTCACGTATGGCGAATCATTTGCTTCAGATCAGGATTTCGGAGTATAACAGTAGAAAACAACAATGAAGGCAGTACAATTATAAAAACAAAACAAAGGGGAAAAAAAAAGAAATTTAGCCATGGTTTTACTATAGTAAAAGTGTAGTATACTTTGTAATACTTTAGTAGTAATGCTTTGCATGTGCTTCACTTTATTTTTGCAGTTTTTTATTAGTATATTTTTATTTATCTATTTATCTTTTTTTAGAAATTCAAAGAGAAGATATTGTTTGATAGAGATCTCTGATTGAAGTCCTTGAAAATCAAAAAATTTGAAGTATCTGTATGAACCCTGGATTATTTATATTAAAAATCTTTTTTTGTCTAGGTGAGATGATTTTCATTACTATATTACATTTACTGAGAATCAGATTTTTTAAAGGGGACATCGAATACCCATTTTCCACAAGTTGGTATGATTCTAGAGTCTTTGTGAAATGTCTGCAAATATGTTGGTTAAAATTCCTCAGTGGTCATGTAAAGCAACATCCTTTTGACCTTGTTCAAAAACAGCTCTGTTCACAGCGACCCGTTTCGGTGCATGGCTCTTTAAATGATAATGAGCTACTGCTCACCCCGCCCCCTCATCCGTTTTTTTTTTTTTTTTTTTTTTTTTGTGTATTTGGTGGTGTGTCACCATCAAAAAGAAACAATCCACTACAACTACAGAACACCTGCATTACTTACGAGACATTATTATGGCTACAGCTGCTTAAGTGTGGAGAAAATGGCTAAAGGCTGGAAATATGCAAATATGGGACAGTCAGTAGTTGTGGGCGGGGCCTGAGCAATATGACATCATACTGTTCAGAAAATCAAAACGGCTTGATAAATAAGATAATTGTTTAGGTTTTTGGGGGCTAAAAAAATTGGTCCACCAATTTTCTATTAAGGAAGTTGCTTGATTACTATAATGACAGTTGTTTCGTTGTCATGAAAATATCGCATTAAAAAGGTACTCAAATGAACAAAAAATGCTTTATGCTATCTAATGTAACCCAGACCTTTATTTGTGGAACTGATATTTATTTGAAAGTTCAGCTCAGCATTCCCACAGGATTCTACGAACATCTGATGGGAAAATAATTTTAATGAATCCGTATGTTCAGAAACCTCAGTAATGACTCATAAATGGAAGTCAAATGTATCCCAGTTTTCTGTAAGATATTTATTAAATCATTACACATCTCTCCTGACTTCAGGTCCTCCTGGGAAACGTGGACGGATGGGCAGAAGAGGCGACCCTGGTGAGTGCGATCTCTTAATTTATGTTCCCTGTGCTTGATGTCTAGGACTCTTCTGTAAACATTGTTACTAGTGTGCCTAATTCATAATTATTAGATGTGACTGGGAGGAAGTCCTCATTGAATGTGGTTTTGAGTCACCGTAGACCCTTGGATGATTCAGAGGTATTAAACTCAGACTGATGATGACTTGGCCATACAAATAACGATGCTGATGTATTTCTAAGTAAGCTGTGTGGTAGACACACATGTGGCTCTCAAGGGCACAAATTGAGAGAAGATTTAATGAAAAGAATGATTCATTACACGTCACTTGCGGAAGAAGCCATCAGTACAGCTTGTGAAGTTTCAGAAGGTGTCCAGATATTGTCTAGCCTGAAAACATCCATTACATCAAGTATGCTGTAACATTATCTTTAGATAATGTGCACGGTTTGTGCAGCAGGACCTGTATTCACCTTCTGACCGATTAAATCTGAGATCGCCGCGTTTCCACACAACTGGCATTTGGACAGAATGACAATTCTTTACATCTGTTTTTCAAACTTGTTCCAGCCCCGCTTGCCCTGGGAGAGGAACTTCAAACGTTGGCAGAACACTTTATTTACATAGAGATAGTGGGTCGTTTTGTCACTAAGTCTGCTAGATGTGGTTCTGTTTAGCTGTGCCTGCTTGTTGTAGTTTGGGTCGTGAAGCGGGCGGGAAGAGTTGAATGTGGAGACGGATGTAGGAGGTTCTCCATTGCACAACACTCTGTTTGTTTCTCCAGTGTGAGGGAGAAAATATGGTTGGAAAGCTGGAAGATATTTAGCAGGCTAATCAGCACAAACATTAGGCAGGTCATCGCATCCGCGATAATTCAATCGTTAAAAGCAGTCGTTTAATTAGAACCGTTGTCAATTAAAAGATGAATCTTTTTCCGAAATAGTTTTGATGTGCTCAATTAAACCGTAACGCACATACTCATTAGTTTTCTCTTTCAACATCTTACTCTGAAATGCTTTCCAAATGGTGAAGCCATTTGGTTCTCAATGGACAGAACTTGACTGTGTTGAGTGAATGTTATCTTTTAAACTCTTAAGAGTCTGCCGGCGTCTAGACGTGAGTAAATACGTGACTACCAACAACTTTCTGCCTCATAAAACCTCAACGCGTCTCTTAAACCTCTTTGTCTCCTCTGTGGGTTATAACACTTACCTGATGAACATTTCAGAAAACCTGAAGAAAGTTTAAATGCTTAGAAACCACTCTTTTTGTTAAAAGAGAAGAACTATAATTTTGTTATTATTGAAGTGAAACTGAAAGTTTAAAAGCATTTGGATTGTTTTAAATGTCTTTTTGTCATTGTTCTTTTTTCTTTCAGGACCCCCAGTAAGTACCCCGTCCTCACACTTCAAAATAATGACATGTAGCAGATATGGGCTCTGTATTGTGGTAAGGCTGACAAAACCGTTTGAAGGGTGAGTCATAAAACCTAAGAAATGCCCTTTAAGTTCTGGAATCTTTCATACATCCTGAAATTTTTGCACCAGTTTGTCTGACGTTAAGTTTCTAGCACCTTCAAATTTTAGCATTCTAAAGTATTCACACCAGTACTTCTGAGATTCCAGAATAAAGTTTAAAGGATTAGTTCACACCAGAATTAAAATTTCCTGATAATTCACTCACCCCCATGTCATCCAAGATGTTAATGTCTTTCTTTCTTCATTCAAAAAGAAATGAAGGTTTTTAAGAGAAACATTTCAGGATTTTTTAATAGTGAACTTCAATGGCGATCAATGAGTTGAAGGTCCAAATTGCAGTTTCAGTGCAGCTTCAAAGGGCTCTACATGATCCCAGCCAAGGAATAAGGGTCTTATCTAGTGAAACAATCTGTTATTTTTTTAAAAAATAACAATTTATATACTTTTTAACCACAAATGCTCATCATGCACTAGCTCTGTGATGCGCATCTATGACTTTACACATTATGGACTTACATTGGAAAGGTCACGCGTGGTTAGTTCTTCGTTTGTGTACTTCGGTTCAAAAAGGCAGGGTAGTGCAAAAAACTCTCATTTTCTCCTCCAACTTCAAAATAATCCGACATCGGTGTTTTAGATTTTTTTTTTTTTTTTTTTTTTTACCATTTCTTTGCACATTTGCTTTGTGAATACTGGGTTGGTACGTCTGCCTATGCCACGCATGACCTTTTCAACAAGATTACAAGATTACAATGCGTGAGGTCGAGCTAGTGCAAGACAAACATTTGTGGTCACAAAGTGTATAATTTTTTTTGTTGTTGTTAGAAAATGACCAGTCTTTCACTACATAAGACCCTTATTCATTCGGAGTGTCTATTTAGCTTGATGGCAGAGGCTATTTACACTAACTCCACCCACCACTGTGTTATGGGGCTAGTCACACCACAAAAGACAACTATCATGTATCCTCTTCAGTGGCGCAGACGATAACGCATGTTTTCAACACGATTGACCCCGGTTTGAATCCGCCTTCTGGTGAAATTTTTGTCTCACTTTTCAAATCTCAGATCATATCGGAAAGGTATTTATTTTTAATAAAAATTAAGGAAATAATTGAAAAGTTGAAAATAAAATATCGGTTAGGGTTAGGTTAGATGTAAGGAGGGCTTATTGTCCCAATAAGGCAGCATCCATTTAATGAATTGAATTTAATAACTATAATTTACACTCAGTACATAATTATTTCAGTATGTTTTAATGTACTACAATACTGAGGTGCAGATAATTGCATCTATTTGCAATAAGTATTAAAAATAGCAGAAAATTCTACTATTTGCACTTAGCATAAATAGCATCTATCATTAAGAAAAAATTCTATTTTCACTTAGTGTAAATAACATCTATTGCTATTTGCACTTAGTGTAAACAGCCTCTATCACTATTTACACTTAGTGCAAATAGCTGCTGCCTTATTCATTTGAAGCTGCATTGAAACCTGGCTGCATTGAAGTTGGACCTTCAACCCATTGGTCCCCATTGAAGTCCACTATATGGAGAAAAACCTGGAATGTTCTCCTTAAAAACCTTAAAGGGGTCATGAACTGCCTTTGTTATTTTGTACTGTTCTCTGATGTCCACTTATAATGTTATCAAGAGTTTTACATCAAAAACTTAATTTAGAAATAATAGGCCATTTTCTGTCCTGCTTTTATCCCCCTTCAGCAGAACGCTCAGTGTGAATAAGCGTGGCGGATCGTAGACTCGAAAGTAAACGCCCACTGCTATGATTCAATACATTCATTCCTCATAGACGGATGCCACCGTGATTTAGATTTAAAACACATAAATACATATAGTAAATACATATAGAACATATCAAACGATCTGTATGAAGACAAAGCAATAGTGTCCACATAATGAAAAGAGTTACACTTTTGTTGTGAAATCACTGTCGGATCCAATATAGGCGGCACAGCATTATCTTTTATTTGTAATCGTAAACGTCGAATTCTGACGCTCTGGTCACTAATGTAACTTTGGTTCCCTGAGATAAGGGAATGAGTGTTGCATCACAGACGCTATGGGTAATTGTAAACAAATCTGCGGTAAAATGAAGTAAGCAAAGGACTGAGTTCTTACTGACACAGTCTGGAACTTCATTAAAAATAAAGTTTATCCACTCTTTCCTAACGTTGGGATCAGAAGGAAGGTAATGCTAACATTTGGTTTTTTTTTCCCACAAATTGGCACTGCAGAGCATCCTGTTGTTTTCAGAGCCATCTTTATCGTTCGGTTTCTGCGTAGACCTGTGTGTTCGTTTTTTTGGTAAACGTTATGCATGAAACGTTCTGCAGGGCTAAACAGGCAGCGATGTCGATCTTCTTCTGCGGAGGCGGCGCTTAATCATACATAGGAACATTCCAAAAGTTCCACGACATTCCATGTCGTTTTGGCAGACTGCCTTTAATATAATCTGTTTTTAGACTAAGGAGAAAGTTTTGAGTTCTGAAACTTACAGGATGTTTTTATAGTACAATGACCTCTTATACGTCAAAAGATCAAGGCAATTTTGGTTTCTCAGTTCATCACCCTTTTCATTTCTTTTCAACTGAAGAAAGAAAGACATGAACATCTTGGATGACATGGAGGTCAGTACATTTTTTAAATTCTGGAGTGGACTAATCCTTTAAAGAATAAAGTTCTGGAATATTCACATAGGAGCAGCTTAGAACTATTGAAGATCTGGTGCTTCCGATATGAACGTTCTAGAATATTCACACCAACCAATTGGTATCCAACAAAAGTGTAACACAGTGCAAGAACAGGTTGCAGACTGTCTGTCACCTGCTTTAGATTTAGGTTAACGCCAAGTCGTCAACACCTTGTTGCAAACAGATACGTGGCTTCTAATCCATATTTTAACAGGCTGTCATGAAGATTTCACTGATCTCTTTAATGCTTGCAGATGTCAAAATATGTGACAGCTTTCAGCGTTTTAACAGTTTAGGTTGGTTTACTAACTTTCACGTTTAGTTTCTGGTCCTCTGTAGAGCAGTGGTCCACCAGTTTATTTATTCAAAAGTCTATTGCAATTTTAAGAAACTCTAAAACACTTGAAGTTTTCAATTAGAATCCGGCAGAGTGCTGTCAATTAAACTAATAAACATAAAACTGAGATTTATTTTGTGGAAAGCCTGAAAGTTTTGAAACGTGCAAGGACGTTCTTCTTTAGTAGTTAACTTTTTATCACACTGAATTTAAAGATATTTAGCATTTTTTCATGTCATCTTTTTTTTTTAAATCTCTTATAGGTCTATATGTATTTATTATATTCTATTTTTCTTTGCACAGGGCAAACCTGGGCGAGACGGTTACCCGGTAAATGTCCCTTAAATTATCTAGTTTCTTTCTTGGGTTTTAATCTCCATTTTATGGTTCTCTTTTTCTATTTGCTTCTATCACCTCCAGTTGATTTGTTGTTGATTTTTTTTTTCTTTTCTGTCTCTTTTTCTTTTCTCTGTCTTTAACGTTCTTAAAACATTAACACAGAAACATAATCCATACATCGTCCATAGAAAGTTTTGTAAAGTTTACTAAAACATTTTAGTTTGACGTTCTTCTGTTTTTAAATATTAACACAACTTAAAATTTTCAGATGGTTTCTGAAACATTTAAAAGTAACTCTCCCATAATGTCTGCAAAATGCTAAGATAGAATGTTCCCTTAAAGTTTCCTCTAAATTTTATGTAGCTAAAAAATTGAGAACATTCAGAAATAGCATTTTCATTAACATTAGAACATATTTTTGTTAGCTGAGTCATAAAATATATGTATTTTTAAAAGGAACATGAATTACACAGCCTATGCAGCAAGAGAAGTGTTAGCAATAGTGCCTACATTCTGCACTTAAAAGTCTCAAACATCATCGACATCTTCATCTCCGATGAAGAATGAACTCTTTCGCTGCTATTTCTACAACATGGCCGATAATGATGCTGAGTTTCCTGGAAAGAGTGAAAGCGCTTCTGGGCTCAATTACGCTGGTAATGGTGTTTCTCTGTTGAAAACGCTGTAGATTCATCCCTTTGGCTAAATGTGGGTCCAGGACAGCAGGCCAGAGATACTTAGGACTCTTAGTTTGTAATTTCCTGGTTTCTTGAACCTTGAAATGGAAAGAACTGGGAAAGCAGTCGAGCGTTTAGAAATGAATCGGGCTTAGACAAAACATTACACTTGAACTGTGACATATGGGCAGAGGTGCTCCAATCTGTTAAAAAGCACAACACACATCTGATGATTGTTTTCTGATAACTGGACATTGATTAGAGTAGTTTGTTTGAGAAATTTGCTTAGTAAACAGTGAGTCATAATTGCATGTTGTATTTCATTTATGAAACAAGCCTCAGTCAAACAATCAATAGTCAGTTTATATATTTTTTATTACCTCTGTTTATGTAGATACAAACACGAGATCAATTTTTGGGGTCCAAACAGATTTCCGATTGAATTGGATCATTGTTGTGTTTGTATATAAATGATCTACTGCAGAAGTGGTTTGGTGGCCTCTAGTGGCTGTCAGTGGAACGGCGGTCAGCAGAATGATAAGCAGCAGGCTGTTCTGGAACATGTCAATGTGAACCTGGGGTCAGATTGTGGTTAGTCACAAAACGAATGAGGCTTTGTACCTTGTTTTGTCTGGATCTTAATTGTGGACCCCATGGTTTGGCTCCAAATATCAAGAGATGTTTAGTTAACAGGCCTTACTCACCTCGCGGCGTGAAGTGTGAGTTCAGTGAGAGCATATTTGTCTGGGAGTTCCCAGTAAGCCTTACTGTGCCTCTTTAGCCAATTATACTGCAGATATAATTTATTACATCACCGCTTCCTGTCTCTGTAGCCATTATCTCTGCTATCGTTGCAGTAAATCAGAGTGATGTTTGTACTGATATGCTGTAGTGTATTTGCTGTAAGATCTGCCTCTAGATAACAGCCTATGCCAGGCTGGGTCAGTCATGCCCAGCAAATTAGTATCAGAGGTACACTCATGGTTTTCCCAGATTTGTACGTCTGCCGGGAAAAGTCTGTGGCTAATTATAGACAGGTGTGTGTGTGTGTGTGTGTGCGTGTGTACATGCTGCACACACTCATTCTTAAACAAAGAAAAGTCTAGGTCATATTTCACCCTAAAATTAATTATTTAGTGTATATATTATATTTTATGCAAAAATAAATTAGAAATGAGAATGAAAAATGAAATGAAAGAAAATCTCATTCTCATTACTGAATACTGTAGTAAAGTAATAAAAATCATTTTTGAACATGAATAAATCAGTTAGCTGTACACACAATCAAATCATAAATGAAGTTTAATTTATTATCAGTGTGAATGCTATATTTGCATAAATTACGTTAATGTATGCATTCATATATATATATATATATATATATATATATATATATATATACACACACACACACATTTTATGTACATAAAATATTAAAATTTAACCTTGAATTTTTTTGTTATTATTATCATACATTATGTATAATGTATTATACATAAATTAATACATAAATTATTTAATTTATTTATTTTCTGATTCATAGATTTCAAAAGCACAAATTTAAATGAAATTTAATTTATTTATTGCAATAATGAAAATGTTTTATTTTTCCTAAAGAATTAAGAAATTAAGAATTTTTTTTTTTTTTTAAGTATTTTTAAATGTATATAAAATGTTGAGATGTAACCTTGGCATTTTTATCTGGGATTCTGTTATTATTGTTATTATTATTAATTTTTTTTTAAAAATGTATTTTACATTTATTATTATTATTATTATTATTATTATTATTATTATTATTATTATCTGTTTTATAAATTAACAGTTTCATAAACACAAATTAAATTTTTTTTTAATATATAGAAAATGTTGACATGTAACCTTGAATTTTTCTCTGGGATTCTGTTATTATTGTAATTATTATTATTATACATTATTTATAATGTGTTATACATTTGTTATTATTATTATTATTAATAATATTATTATTAGTTTCATAAATTAACAGTTTCATAAACACAAATTATTTATTTATTGCAATAATGAAAATGCTATATTTTCCCTAAAGAATCATCATATTTCATCATATTTTGTTTTAAATATATATAAAATGTTGAAATGTAACCTTGAAATTTTTTGCTGGAATTTTGATATTATTATTATTATTATTATTATTATTATTATTATTATTACTTTTATACATTACTTATAATGTATTATAGAATAATGAAAATGCTATATTTTTCCTAAAGAATTATACATATGTTATGTATATATATATATTATGTATGTTATATATTATATATGTTAAATGTATATGAAATGTTAAAATGTACTCTTGACATTTTTTTTGTTCTGTTTTTATTATTATTATTATTATTATGTTATTTATAATATGTTATACATTTATTATTATTATTATTATTATTATTATTATTATCTGTTTTATAAATTAACAGTTTCATAAACACAAATTTAAATAATATTGTATTTATTTGTTGCAATAATGAAAATGCTATATTTTTGCTAATTATAATAATAATAGTAAATAATAATCCTATAAGAATTAGATTTATTATTTTTTTATTTTATTATTTTTTTTTTTTTTTTTTGCAGTAATGAGAATGTGATATTTTTCATAAACCAATTAAATGTTATATTACATAACATTATATTTTAAACTTCATAGCCTGGTTTCACAGATAGGGGCTTAGGTTAAGCCAGGATTAGGCAATAGTTCAGTTAAGACATTAAAGTAGTTTTTATAAACGTGCCTTAGAACAAAAACATTACTGGTGTGCATCTTGAGGCAAAACAAAGACACTGACATATTTTAAGATCAGTTAGTGCAAGTTGAAACAGCTCAGACTTACATTTTAGCCTGGGATAGGCTTAAGCCTTGTTTGTGAATCGGGGGAATATCTTTTATATCTTTACTCCTATATAGTACAATATTTAGACATATTCATAAATAAATTAATAACTAAAACCACCTGAGGCTGCATTGGCACTTCGGCATGAAGCTAAAACTCATCGGGCTCAATAGCTCACTGTGTGTGAGTGGATCAGATTTCCTAAACTGGAGTGTGTCCATTAGCATCTGCCAAGCCTCTGCAGCATCTGGAACAGAGCGACAGGTGCGTGTGTGAACTCGCCCCAAATCCACATCCTTTACGGTTTACAACGCAATCTCAAAATGCTTTCGGCCAGCAACTGTGAAACATACGCTAGTGATTTGACTCCATTCACCAGCAACAGCCATCTTTTAAACAATCCCTTTTACTCCCTCGCAACGTGATTGGTCTTATCCTGTAAACTGGTTTGACAGACAGTTTGTGTTAACTTACGTCATATGGCGAGGATTATTAATGACAAAAAGCAGATGATTTCAAGTAAATATCATTTACACTGTTACAACAACCCTGAGGAGTTTAGTTGATGAGCAACAGGAGCCAGACAGGAAGTGTACGCATATATACGTTTGATGGAACCCAGGTAGATCCAGGTTAATTCTCTTCTGTAAGTGCGCTGGGTTAACGTTACTCGCATATGTGAACACATCGTGCGTGTAGATGCCTCGCCATTGTTCTTATACGCTCAGGTGGTGCCCACATGCTGTCGGTGCTCATTTGAGGCTGTGATTTGATTAGCTGTATCGTAAACAGACTGTATTACATGCAGACGCTGCTGAGAATGGCTCTCACGAGACTGTCGTTTAGCTCCTCTCATAAATGATCCCTTTGGATTTGAACATGTGATGGATAGGGTGACTCTTTTTTCCAAACAGGTCCTCTAAACAACTAAAATGTCCTGGTTTTGGCTTTGTTTTCCTGTTGTTTTCATACTTGGTGAAGGTAATGACTGAAAAGTAGTCTCACCAATATATATAATCGACCAGTCGTGAAATGCGAGAAGGTGGGATTCACAGCGAACGGCCAAAGCGATCAAGTACACATACATACGTATGAGAACTATAAAGAGCTATAAAGTCAATAGGATAACAGAGCCAAATCATGGACATTTTAGGCAATTTAGGAAACATTTACATAACAACAATGTATTAGAAATGGAGACATTTTTGCTTCGCGTTATTGAAAATGCCAAAACGATCTCGTTCACACAGATCTGCGAAAACAACTAAAAATGCTGTACTATGCATGCCAGCCCAGAAGTTGGCAATGTCACTTTGTAAAGAAACACTATACATCTGTGCACATACCTAAGGACTAGGGCCAAAAATGATCATGATAAAATTTCGCATATCAGTCGATATCGAGTTTAAAGGCAAGTTTTTGCTCCTAATTGAAAGCTGTAGAGACCACTTTCCCAGCCATTTTTTCTTAACAAAATAAATATCTTAATAGAAAATTAATTTCTTAGTTTCTGCCTGGTCTAAAGAGTAATATTGTTTCAGATCATGAAACAGGTTTGTGTTCCCTGACTTTGATGACATGTATCTTCAGCGTAGTTTGCAGTGCATGCTGCAATATTAATAATATTACTTTTTGTGTCTCTTAGAAATGCACATTTGACAGTAGCTTGATTTATGATGCAGATGTAAATTTATGTTCATTACCAAAATTAGTAACATCTCTAAAATTGTAACAACCTCATTTTTATATGGTGTAATTTATTCTGACTGCTTGTATTTTCTTAAAATTACAATCCAGCGCTCTCTTGTCTTTTTAGACTTATAACAAAAAACAGAACAATGTCTAAAAGCTGCTATGTAACAAGGTGTACAGTAAACAAGCTAAAAAACCCAGAACTACGTTTTTATAAGCTGTCGACACAAAAAAACGAGCATTTAAGGACACAAAAGTAGAGCGCAGTGTGTCATATTACTCTGAGAACTATGCCCACTGGAGGGAAACTTAATCGCAACAAGAAACAATTTTTATTTTTATCCATGGCAAAGGATTATTTCACCATCCTATGTAAACCTGAAAGGAGCAGATATATAGAGAAACTAAATTTTATTGGTCTATGTCAGTGCTCCTTTTCCTTACCTTCCTTTTGCTGGAGAAATTATCCAACTGAATGGCTCAACGTGAAATCCCTTGACATTCACGACTATTTTTCTTCTTAAACGCTTTTTTTTTGTGTCGACAGCTTATAAAAATGTAGTTTTTAGCTTGTTTACTGTACACATTGTCACATAGCAGCTTTTAGACATTGTTCTGTTTTTTTGTTATAAATCAGAAATGACAAGGAGGCAGCTTCTCCCGGTGTGGGCGTGGCCTAAATACGCTCTGTCTCTATAGTAGAATACCTTCAGATCATGATAACCACAGTTAAAACCACACATATAGCACCTCAGTACCATGGTAAAAATGTAACTGTTTGGTTTCTAGATATTTGTATGAAAAACAGTAACGTTACTGTAAATACTTTTAGTATTAATGCACAAAAGCTATAGCTTAATCACAAAAAAACGTTAATTATATTCCATTACTCCTTTACTACATTAAATACATGTCTACATTAATAATATAATAAGATTTGATATGAAAGTCCCACATTTTTGCTACAATACCATGGTGCAGTTAGTGTTACCACAGTAAATCCATGGTAAATAGGGTGACCACCTGGTAATATATCTGTTGCGGAACAGTAGATGCGATTTTGTGGAACAAAACACGTGTGAGACAGACAGATTTACTACTGTAATGCTATGTAAATACTGATTTACATCCGTTGTCATATGTGCTTTATTTATGTTTCTGAGCGTGCATATGTATGCGATAGAAAGCACGTCTGTTTTGTGTGAGAGTGAAGAGAATCCACCTGCAAGAGAAGAGATTTGTGCTCGCGCATTTTGACAAGTAGGGATAATTTTTGTCATTTTGAATCATTTTGATGCGCCCTTGCATTACAATAATGCGCTCTGGACATTTGTCATTATGGACAAATGTAGCTTTGGACGTAATGCCACAGAAACCGCCTTAAACTAACTATTAAAATAAGAAGAAAACCATTTATGAAAGCTCCATCAATTTTTTTAATTGGTTAAAGTGAATGGAGAATATCGTGTTTTTCCGTGTGCGCTCTACCTTTTTCCGTCTGTGGCGCTACATCACTCGATGAGGTCCACACATCCTATGCGCAGAAACTACACTGCAAAAAGAATAAATAAAAGCTTTCTTAAAAAGCAAAAGAACATATGTACATTTTCTTAATATGACAATTAAAAACCAACAGGCTGATGAAAACGCGGGACATTTTCTCAATACGCGACTTGCGGGACAAGGGGTGAAAATGCTGTGCGGTACAACACAAAGTGGGACAGGTGGTCACCCTAATGGTAAATGATGGCGATTTGTCAACCTGATCTCATGACAAAAAAACGTACCTGTGGGAACCTTTTCACAAAACGCAAAATATGTGCCGCCATGTACATTCGTGACATATTCGATGTGAAATGTCAACTGAATGGCGCTAAAAGAGTGTTCAGTTTTTATCCCTGGAACAGATGAACATACATATGGTACATTTTATGTGACATTAGTTTTGTACTTGTCACTGCAGTTCTGACTTGAAATTGTCTGTTGTCTGTTGAGTGGCACTCATGTGGCGCTCATAATGTAGTGCTCTGGCGCTATAACTGTAATGCTCTACCCGATAGTATAAACAAAAGCGAATGTGACGCTTTCAATCTCTCATCTTTCATCTCTTTCATCATGAGTCATTGTTTTTCATGGGATCCGTACCCAAGGATTCCACATCCAAGTACAGTTCCATGCCAGCTGAGCTACTGAGCTTGTTCCTTTCGAAAAGTGAAACATGGAGCTGTAATCATAACTGTGTATGAAAATGATTACAAGTGCTCGCTGTTTTACCACCTCTAGCGTTCATTTCTGTTGGAAGCTGCAGTGATATGTACTTATTGGTATGTATTTTGCGTCTTGTGGAAAAGTTTCCACAGGTACGTTTTCGTCATGAGATCAGGTAGCGATTTGTAGATTGAAAAGCCTTCTGACTGTATCATTGCGCACAATTTTTCTCCTGTTAGTCAGCATGGTTTCATCTGGCTTTAAACTAGCTTAACTCACCAAGTCATTTGCATTCTTCGCTGAATTCGAACACTTCACATTGGCTATCACAGCTCTGTTTATTGGCAACGTGACCGAGACTTATCAGCGAATAAACGCACTGCTCTAGTAAGCTCGCCCTGCGCTGACATTTGATCTTTGATCCGAGCAGATCAATGGTCTATGTGGTACGCTTTAAATGAATAGCACTGTTTCATTCCACTTTTGGCGAATAAACATTATATCGAACATTTATCAAGCTCTTGTTATCATTTTAGTGAGGAAAATCATAAGACGTAATGCACATGACAACACTGTTTTCACAAATTTGCATTTTTGTAGTTTACCTGAAAGTGCTAGCAGTATTGTTATTGAAAAACTTGATATTTTCAGGTCACCAAAATGCTAAAAAGTTTCCTTTTTTTAGTTGAAAATGGTGTAAACGGCCCCTTTGAAGTCCTGGCCAGGACATGTCTGGAAAAAAGAGGATGTATGGTCATCCTACTGATGATCTTGCTTGTTAAAAAAGATTCAGTTGTACGAGTGCACAAGGCACATTCATTTTCTTCAGAAAATGTAAAAAATCTATTTTACTTAAAAATGTCATGGATAACAGTTCTTGTTACAGAACAACGGAGCCAAAATATGTCATACAAAGGCTTTTTATGAATATTCTGGGCATGGTAATGTTCCTTTTTTGAAATCCAGGAACATCTTTCTTGGCGGCCCGGTGGGAGAGAAATGAATGTCACATATCCCAAAGAATTTCCATGTACTTGAAGTATAAAGCAGTCCAACAAACGATATTCCCTTCAGAGAAGAAAGGAGAACTGAGAGACGTGGAGACTTCATGGACATTGGATCCAGATGAGGGGTCGTCTCTCCCTGCAGAGCCACACGGGGATGAGATTGTGGTTCTTGGGTTTCTTTCATGTACAAAAATGAAACCTGAAAAACAAGGGAGATTGCGTTGTATGCACTGTATGCGTCTCTATCCCCTGTCCACTTCAGATCCTAATATGATAGACCTAATCTGTTGTGTCAGTTAAAATCTAAATTAATCATTGAAGAATCCAGTTAATATTTTATGTTATTCAATTTGCGTAATCCTTGAGAAAAATGTATATATATTACACCTTGTGCCTGCTTTCATAAATATTATCAAGTTTCAAGTGTTTAAATTCTTTCTCTGTTACAAAATAACAAATTAAATTAGTAGCAACATATAATTTTTTGACATTTTGTGATTGTAGAGTAGCAAATTAACTTTAAAAATCAGAACAGAGACTTGGAACTAGAAAATCCAGTTATATTTTAATTAAATATGTGAAAGAAAGAAAAATTAAATATACATGGATGAATGTTTACAATAAGATCTATAACATGCATGAGTCCTGTTCATCTAAAATTTAGGTTTATAAGGTCTGTGCTTCAATTTTTTGCAACAATTTGCAAGTATGATAAGAAAAATCTTAAATCAAATTTAATTTGATATATATTCTGTGAAAACAAGTCTTAATGTCTTGTCCAATATTCTTCAAGTAAATCATGTTTAAATATTTTTACTGGAAAAGTTGCAGTGCATTTAAGGGCTTAAAACCAGATATTGGCAATAAAAGATTGGGACATTTCTACACTGTCCAACCCAAACACAATTTCTTAAGTAGGTGAAGGCAATCCAAACCTGTGAAAGATTCTTTTGATTAAAACATTGAAGCCTTGATTTGACTCAAAGGGCCTATCGATACAATCCCTCTAGATTTCCCATGAAGCACCACTAAGCCCACCACGAAGTCCAATTTTAGTAGGAATGCTTTTGTAGGCCTGAACTCAAAGCGTTTCGATTACCCTGTGATGAATTTACGATTTATAGCAAAGTTGAAAAACTTTAACGCTGGCAGAGGGCAACAGACAAAAAAGTCATTATTTCATTTTCTCGAGGCTTGACTGGTAATCAGAATCCTCTTTCACACTCCTTTGCACTTTGTGGTTAAATATATGTGGTAAATCTGTGCTACTTTGGAATGTTTTCCTGCTGTTCCTCCTTGGAATTCAGCGGTGGACACAACAAAACAAAATATCCATGATTAATCTTCATTTAATTGCTTTATGAGCGTTTTCTTCTTGGAGGTTTTGTACTTAGTTTGGCCAGTCAGTATGTTGCAAAAGAGGAATGAAAAGCAGGTTTAGGGATAACAGATGGATTTTATTTTTTCATGGTTACCTTCACTCTTCAGGGGGTCATAAATTGAGTTGTGTTAGTTCATGTGTGGCATCCATATGGACCTTTGGGTGTGAGACAGATAACCAGGTGTTTGGAAATTTGAAGGATACGTTCTTGGATTATAATGTGAGTGATGTTTGTCCATGAAAAACTCAACAGTGGCTGATTTTTTGGTCATTTTTTGAGGAAGAAAACCTTTGGATGGATTATTCAATTACAAATGTAAGAGTCTTTGGTCCAAAGGGTCAACAGATTGAGACCCAGCAACAGTGACCAGTGGGAAGACCAACCTCCTCAAAATGATGAACTTAAAGGGTCTCGGACCCTGAGTACTGTGGTCATAAATCAGAGTTAAATGTCTTAGCCGATCCATTCATTTCTCTCGCAGGAAGTCCGCTGGCATTGACCTGTGCTGCTCAGCATGAGGAGACACTGGAAAGAGCAGGCCATGTAAACGCTCCCAGATGTATGATTAGAGCTTGTAGCACGTCCTCAAAACAAACGTCCTGTCCTTAACATACCTCTGGGAACGCTTAAGACCAGGGATTGTTTATTGTCCACAATGGACTCGTACGTCTTTTGTCTGTTTATTCAAAGGCAGAAGCTGAGCGTTCGTTATTTTAGCCCAGGATGTTCCCTTACTTTTGGGTACAGACTTCATTGATGTTTGAAGAGCCTGTCAGACTAGAACTTGTGTTCACTGCATATGCACGCAAACACACGAGCACAGAGTTTTCATTTGGTGAACTCTGGCCTGCAAATTCCTATAGTTTTCTGAATGGCACTTATTTTAAAATCTTTTCAAAGAATAACATACAATGCAGTTTTTGATCAATGCAAGTTTAAAATACAAAAAGCTACTTTGCAGTCCAATCTGAGTCGAATTTGACTCTACACTTTACAAGAAGCAATGGTTTCTTAACGGTTCTTTACACATTGTTCTATTTAGAGTCATGTTATTCTGAAGAACCCTTTTATGCTAAAATGGTTCTTTTTTTTAAGTTTCAGATTCTTTGTTCCTGCCCTTTTTTTTAAATAATTAACTGTCAAAATTCTTTCAAAGCCACCTACTTTTTGATCTTTTAGAGCTTGATCAACCATCCAACTACATAGTGGGTGTTATGACACTTTTTATCAGGATTTTTGCATTTTTATTTTTCTATTTAAATGCCTTTGTTATAACAAGTCAAAGTGACCAACACACGGGTTGCGACAAGGTTTATATTCCTCTCTCTGTTTCCTAAACTTTGTTTGTGCTTCGTTGTGGCATATCATGTTCCCCCTTGTTGCTACCCGATCTCATGATGAAAACGTACGCAAGACGCGAAATACATACCAATAAGTACATATCACTGCAGTTTCCAACAGAAATGAACACTAGAGGTGGTAAAACAGCGAGTACTTGTAAACGTTTTCATACACAGTTATGATCACAGCTCCATATGTTTCTTTTTCCGGACATAACAAGCTTGCTCGGTAGCTCAGCCAGCATGGAATTAGACATGTGGAATCCTTGAGTACAAATCACGTGAAAAACATGACTCACAATGAAAGAGCTGAAAGATGAGAGATCGAAAAACAAGCTAAAACGGTATGCTTGTGATTACGTTGTGAAACTGCCCACTGTTCTTCAGAAAAATCTATTAGGTCCCACAAATTCTTTGGTTTTCCAGCATTTTTGTGTAATTGAACCCCTTCCAACAATAACTGTTTTGTTTGCTTTTCACACTGAGGACAACTGAGGGACTTATATGCAACTATTACAAAAGGTTCAAATGCTCACTGACGCTCCAAAAGGAAAAACCAAGCATTAAGAGCCGGGGGTGAAAACTTTTGAACAGAATTGAGATGTATACATGTTTTCTTATTTTGCCTAAATATCATATTTTTTAATTTAGTACTGCCCTTCAGAGGCTACAGAAGATAGTTACATGTTTCCCAGAAGACAAAATAAGTTAAATTTACCCTAATCTTCAAATTCAAAAAGTTTTCACCCCCTGGTATTTTGTGTCTCGCGAAAGATTCCCTCAGGTACGTTTTTATCGTGAGATCAAGGTGCCTTTTTCCATCCCAGCACACACAGAAAAAAGACAACACTGAAGGTGCATTTTGATGTGGGATTGTCACAAGGGTCCACTTAGCTTTTGGGACAACTAAAAAAAGGCCCTGAAATTGTAGAGATATATGTTTTAAAGTTCAAAGGTCTCTGGCATTTTGATGACCTCCCACACTTCACTCAAAAGTATGTGATTTATCTGACACTGCTACATTTAGAATAAGTCTAGGTGTTTCATGACACATTTAAACCGGGCTTTTCACCTTTGACATCAGGCCTTCTGAACAAAAATAAATCCTGTAAGGTCACCTTTTGCATGACTGCTCAGACGAGTGTCTGTACTGGACACTAGAAACTAGATTGCTCCCATTACAGTCCCACACAGTCTATGCAGCTTTCTACAAAATAAAAGTAATAATAACTTATTTTAAACTGCCAGTTTGGCACATCCTTTCTATTTTTGACATCTGCACAGCTGCTAAATGTGTAACTAAAACTGATTTTAAGACAAGATAAATTAACTGCTGTGAATTTATTGAAAGGACTGGAAATTCTTAATTAAACGATCTTTCATTTCTAGCCATAATGCACATATTTGTCCAGTATCATGAAGAAGCCCAAGCTACTTATGCCCAAATATATTTCTAGATCATTGACTGTTCTTGCCTTCAAATCTTTTTTAAGTCTATAAGTCAGTTTTTATGAAAACTGTCTGGTGCATAAGCATACTTGATTAATATGACACTACTAATCTTAAATTTGGCCTCTGCGCTCACTGGTGGAATTGGTTTCATTAACAAGATTTAATGTTGTCAGTCAAAAGAAACCGGTCTGACTCCAGTCTTTATTTTAAAAATAGAGGAATGACGTCATGGCTCAACATGATCATTTTCATTTTTCTCTACATTTCTCTCCTGATCTTCATCTTTTGATTTACCCCTCACACTTCCTTCAGAGTCTATCTGCACTTTCCCTTTTTATGGCCGGCTGTCTGGTGGACTCCTGGGGTTTAATCATCTGTTTTTCTCTTTTTCCACTGTTCAGGGTCCACTTGGTCTGGATGGCAAACCTGTGAGTATTCCCAAGGTTCCCAAGAGACAAGATGAGAATGCGTGTGTGTGTATGTGTTTGAAAAACAGGTTCTGGATTCTCACATTATTGGACATTTAATCACTTAATCTGCCTTTCCAAGGCAGTATGTGAATTTGCGAGTGACATTTGGCTTTCAAATGGTTTAAGTCACAACAGCCACAAAGTTGATGCTTCTTTCATTTGATTACATCAGCTTATTATTACGTATTTTTTATTATTGTACATAAACACTATACTTAACACTCTCAAAAAGGTACAAAACTGTTAATGAAGTGGTACCACCTTTTCGAAAGCTGCTAATATGAACAGTTTAGGTATCAGTATGTACATTTAAGGCACTAATATGTATCATATGTGACCCTGGACCACAAAAGCAGTCATAAGTTAATTTGAAAATGAGATTTATACATCATCTAAAAGCTAAATAAATAAGCTTTCCATTGATGTATAAAATCTGGCATCTGAGGGTGCAAAAAAAACATTGAGAAAATCGCCTTTAAAGTTGTCCAAATGAAGTTCTTAGCAATGCGTATTACTAATCAAAAATTATGTTTTGATATATTTATGGTAGAAAATTTACAAAATATTTTCATGGAACATGATCTTTACTTAATATCCTAATGATTTTTGGCATAAAAAAATCGATAATTTTGGCCCATACAATTGGCTATTGCTACAAATATACCCATGCTACTTACGACCTTATACCAGTACCTTATACCACCTCAGTGACAAAATTTGCATTGTAAATCTCTGTTTATGTTGTGAATATAAATGATTTTAACTTGTGGATGTTAAAACAGTTGAAAAAATGACATGCTTACATTGAAAGCGGGACATGAACCATATCTAGAGACTAGAATATCATAGAGACTTGGAGGTGGACTTTTTAAGCTCTTTTTGACTAGAAATTTAACAATCGGTTTGTTTATTTGCAGGGTATTCCTGGACCTAAAGGAAGCCAGGTAAATACAATTTCAAATCTCTTATTGTTATTGTCTAATACTGTAGACAAATAAGTGCTTCTTCATACAGTAGGTTTATGGAAGTTTTAAACACACATCTGAAAGCTGTTCATCCATACAGTGTATTTTGCATGGCATCAGCGGGATTGAACTCCTCTTTAAGCTTTCAAGCCATTTATCACTTCAGATGTACACCACATAGTGTCTTTTACCTTGTATGTCTATCCGCAAATGTGATGGAAATAATGGATTACACACAAAAAGGAGAGAATTCATCATTGTTAGCTTGCGCTGTTGCAGTTAGGTGGTCGTTTATGAACCCTGTCGCGCCCTTAACGCTGCCAAAGGAAAGCCCATTTGTCCAAAGTAACGTAAACCACTTCTTCTGGAAAGCAGACCACCTCAAAACGCCATTCGTCTGTGGCTTCCTGTGAAAGACAGTTGTTTTGTTTTGACTCGCGTGAAAGAAAGTCTAAGATGGTCATACTGTAGGTCTCATTCAGGCTGAAAATTTTGTGACATATATAAACATATAACTGATGTGCATCATAGAATTTCTAAAATGAGAGAGAGGTTGTAGTTGCACCGCAGTTCAATCTGATTTAAATAACATATGACAGATGTGGTTTGGATGACAATGTGAACAACAAGAATCACGCTGACTCTGACGTTTTTAATTTCAGCCACTGTCATATGAATTAAATCATGGAAATAGATTTTTGCAATGTGACTTCAGTGCTAACAGTAATTCCTGATAATTTACTCACTCCCGTGTCATTCAAGATGCCCATGTCTTTCTTTCTTCAGTCGAAAAGAAAAGAAGGTTTTTGAGGAGAACATTCCAGGATTTTTCTCCATATAGTGGACTTTAATGGGGATCAATGGGTTGAAGGCCCAAATTGCAGTTTCAAAGGGCTCTACATGATCCCAGCTGAGGAATAAGGGTCTTATCTAGCGAAATGATTGGCCATTTTCTAAAAAAAAATACAAATTTATATACTTTTTAACCACAAATGCTCATCTTGCTCAACCTCACACACCACGTAATCATCCATGCCTGATGTAGGCGGAAGTATCGACCCATGTTTACAAAGTGAACGTGCAAAGAAAGACAAATGCTCTATAAAAAAAAAAGGTAAAACAACAGTGGTGGATGATTTTGAAGTTGGAGGAGAAAAGTAGATGTTTTTCACCCTGCACTACCTTTTTGAACCGAAATACACAGGCGAAGAACTAACCACCCAAGACCTTTCCAACATCACAGAGCTCTAGTGCAAAAACAGCATTTTTGGTTAAAAAAATATATAAACATTATTTATTTTTTAGAAAATGACTGATTGTTTCACTAGATAAGACCCTTATTCCTCGGCTGGGATTGTGTAGAGCCCTTTGGAGCTGGATTGAAACTGCAATTTGGACCTTCAACCTGTTGGCTCCCAATGAAGTCCACTATATGAAATGTTTTCCTTAAAAACCTTAATTTCTTTTTGACTAAAGAAAGAAAGACATGAACATTTTGGATGACATGGGGGTGAGTAAATCACCAGGAAATTTTAATACTGGAAGTGAAGTAATCCTTTAAGATTGCTATTGTTTAAAAAATATAAAATGTGCTTTAATTAGAGTTAATTAGAGTTATTTACTTCCTCACTCGCATGATTATTCAACATGCACTTTGCATCAGCTTCACTAGCATTTCCTCTATTTTTCTTTCAAAGCAATGTGTTTTACACATGTAGATCAGTTTCGAAGCCTCATCAATTCAGACCTGAAATGGGTCACAGTGAGAAGGTCATGTGAACAAGCTCATAAAAACATTTTTGAGCAGAAATTATGAATTTGGCACTTGTCTTAGACTCTCTTCCCTATCATTTCTACTCACTTAGTTTCACTCAAACCATTTTCCTTTTCTTCAGTCAGTTGTACGTTCATCATATTCCCAGACTTTTGATCATGTTATTTGCAAATGACTTTTAAGATCAAAGATTACAGCTATATCTAGTGCAGATGTGAGGTGCTGCCTGTACTTTTGGTCGACGTAGAAAAACTTTGAAGATGAGGTACATGTGAACGTTAGAGGACATTGAGACACTAAAGACTGTTAGTGAATGACTTATGGTTCACATGGTTTGTTTTTGAACTATGCTGTATTTTCCCTTGGACTTTTGTCATGTCAATTTTTCATTTTGGACAATCCGTCTAATCATTACACCCAACTCATTTATTTTTCAGGGGCTGCCAGGACCAAAAGGAGATAAGGTACATTTAGTGTCTTTTTTTTGGTCTATATTATACAGCACACACACACACAGGATGTTTCGCTCTGTTTCCGATCTCAGTTTTCCAGCAAGCAGATGTTTTCCCATTTCTAAAACAACTTGCAAATTTCATTTGCATTGGCTTTTGTCTTCAAACACATGTTTTGGAGGGGATGTAAACCGTGTCAGGCATCAAATTAGAGAAACAAGAAACCTGTGGTAAATAAAGGCCGTCTTGAAGTCTTTTCCTGATTGCAGAAAAAAAAATGCACAACAAAACAAAAACATGGAGCCTCAGGATGGTTTTTCTCCCAGATCAGTGTTTCTCATTTATAGTGATTGGTAAACTAATTAGTTACAGTAAAAAGTTACAGTATACTCATTCTCTGCCCTGGTTTTATTTATATGCTCTCTAGTAAGTTACTTTAAATAGATAGTGAATAGTAAACCAGATTCAATTATTACAGAGGCTGATTAAATGAGCTAACTCATCTTGTTAGTGGGTCAGGAAGCTTTCTCTTGCATCTAATACAAAAGCAGTGTTTAAGACATTTCAAACATCTAATTTCCAAAAACATGTTCATCTTCGGCGTGAACGGATGCATAGACATCTTAACAATCATCCAAACACAGTCAAGAACCACTCAAATTCTTCAGGATATTAAAAAATCTAGTATTTTAGTTCACATGTGTTGCTGATTGTATTGTTGTCTGTTTGTGTTGCAGGGTGATCAAGGAGACACCGGGCCAAGGGTCAGTACACACACATTTCTGTCACTAATTTATATATTTATATTTTGCCATACAGTCAGAGAAACCAAATGTCACATGTGCCTTACAATAATGAGGGAGATACCTGACTAGATATTCATCACATTTATGAGGATTGATGATACATCATAAATCAAAATTGAAGGGCTGAATTGTGTGTGACAGAGGGCTGAATTTATTTAATAGATTCAATATTCTCTCTTTCTCATATTGTCTTGATCTTTCTTTGTTATTTTTCTCACATACATTCAAAGAAGTGGCAATACACGAATATCCAGATATGCAAGATGGGCAACAATAGATATGGGAAGATATACGGTCATAGCCAAAAATATCAGCACCCTTGCAATTCTGTCAGAAATTGCAACCCTTCTCACAGAAAACTGTTGCGGTTCAAATGTTTTGGTACTCACATGTTTATTTTTTTGTTTGCATCGGAACAACACAAAAAAACAGAGAAGAAAAGTCAAATCTGATACAATTCCACACAGAACCCAAAAAATGCACTGGACAAAATTATTGGCACCCTTAACTTAATATTTGGTAGCACCCCCTTTGGAAAAAATAACTGAGATCAGTCACTTCCTGTAACCATGAGTAAGTTCTCTCTACTAGAATTTTAGACCACTCTTCTTTCGCAAACTGCTCCAGGTCATTCAGATTTGAAGGATGCCTTCTCCCAACTGCTGTTTTGAGATCTCTCCACAGGTGTTCTATGGGATTCAGATCTGGACTCATTGCTGGCCATTTCAAAACCCTCCAGCACTTTGTTTGTAACCATTTCTAAGTGCTTTTTGAAGTGTGTTTCGGGTCATTGTCCTGCTGGAACACCCATGACCTCTGGTGGAGACGCAGCTTTCTGACACTGGCCACTACGTTGCGCCTCAAAATTCTTTGATAATCATCAGATTTTATGCTACCGTTCACACAGTCAAGGCATCCAGTGCCAGAAGCAGCAAAGCAACCCCAAAACATCTTTGAACCTCCACCATGTTTGACTGTAGGGACTGTGTTCTTTTCTTTGAAGGCCTCATTTCTTTTTTTATAAACAGTGCCATGATGTCCTTTACTAAAAAGCTCTACTTTGTCTCATCCGTCCACAGTACGTTCTCCCAGAAGGATTGTGGTTTTGTCACATAAATTTTGGCAAACTCCAGTCTTGCTTTTTATGCCTTTGTGTCAGCAGTGGTCTCCTCCTGGGTCTCCTAACATAGCGTCCCTTTTCATTCAGATGGCGGCGGATAGTGCGAGCTGACACTGCTGTACCCCGTGTCTGCAGATCAGCTTGAATTTCTTTGGAAGTTAATCAGAGTTCTTTATCCACCGTTCGAACAATCCTTCGTTGTAATTTTTCATTCATTTTGCTCTTCCGTCCACATCCAGGGAGGTTAACTACAGTGCCATGGGCTGTAAACCTCTTGATGATATTGCGCACAGTGGACTGGAGATGGACTTGTAGCCTTGAGATTGTCCATGTTTTCCCACAATTTTTTCTCTAAAATCCATAGAAATATCTTCTTTCTTTTCTCCGTGCTCAGTGTGACACACAACACAAAGGTTGAGCCACCTTTTTTCCATTTTAACTGGTTGCAAGTGTGATTACTATATTGCCCACACCTGTTACTTGCCACAGGTGTGTCTAAATACAAATTACAGGAGCATCACATGCTGAAAAAGAAATTATTTCTTACAATTTTGACAAGGTGCCAATCATTTTGTCCAGTCCATTTTGAGTTCTGTGTGAAATTTGATTAAGTTTGACTTTTCTTCTCTGTTTTTTTTTTGTGTTGCTGCAGTGCAAACAAAAACAGTAAGCACGTGAATACTAAAACACTTGCAACTAGAAACATTTTGTGAGAGAAGTGTTTCATTTTCTGACAGAATTGCAAGGGTGCTGATATTTTTGGCCATGACTGTATATATGTGACCCTGGACCACAAAACCAGTCACAAGGGTAATTTCCTCAGAATAAATAAGCTTTCCATTGATGTATGGTTTGTTAGGATAGGACATTTGGCTCGAGATACAACTATTTGAAAATCTGGAATCTGAGGGTGTAAAAAAATCAAAATATTGAGAAAAGCGCCTTTAAAGGTGTCCAAAGTTCTTAGCAATGCATATTACTAATCCAAAATTAAGTTTTGATATATATATACGGTACGAAATTTACAAAATATCTTCATGTAACATGATCTTTACTTAATATCCTAATGATTTTTGGCATAAAAGAAAATTCGATCATTTTGACCCACACAGTGTATTGTTGCCTATTGCTTCAAAAATACCTGTGCTACCTGTGATCCAGGGTCACATATATATATTTTTTATTGGGTTGGGTCATTTTCATTATACCACACCCTCATTTGACAGTAGCCACACCCCCATCCAATCAGGATCGTTCGGTCAATATTTGGCTACTTTGAAATGATCAGCATTAAACTAAGTATTTTATTCTATATATACACATTTTATATATTTATGAAATTTTAATTTTCAAATAATTTGAACAGTGCTCTGATAAATATTCTGCTCCTCTAGAAACAGAAAGAAACAAACATGGGAGTTATCTATGTTCAGTCTATTTTGATTCACTAAAGAGCGTGCAGTGTATATGTGTGTAAGATAGCATGTTTCCGAGCACAAAAACAATGAAAAATGTATCCAGACCTTGACTAAATCTTAACAAACTTGCCTGTGGGGAAGCACTCGAAAGGAAAAACACAGAGTAAGTAATCTCTTTATTCTCTTCTAAAAATGCCACAAGTTTTATTTTGGGGTTGGGGTTAGTCTGCAGTAAATATAATTAGTGTAATTTATATAGCGTAAGAACAATAGAAGTCTATGGGAAGCTTAGTTAGCTGAGAGTGTGTGTAGTGCTGAGTAAAGCAGCAGTGTGGGAAACCTCAAGTATCCCTCAGGTCACCACATCCCTGCTAACTCAACCCTCATGTTCACGCTGGCATCAACGTGCTGTGTCACTCTCGCTTTCTCTGTTTTCTTTTTTTTTTTTGTTTCTCCTTCTTTTTTTCAAGGCTTTAGCTCTCACATTTTTGAAGCTGTAGCTTTCTTTCTCAGCCATATAATGTCACCACTTTAAGCTGACAGTGAAAAGCTGTAAAATAATCCTTACACTTTTTAATTTTTATCAGTTTCCATTCTCAACTAGATTGGTACAACCTTCTTTAAAATCTTTTTACAACAGATATGTGACATTTCTCTGTGCTTCTTGAGCAGCTCTCTGTTACTGCTGTCAGCACAATCCAGCCCTCAGCTTGTGGTTTACAGACACAAGCGAACATAAATATGTTGTCCAGACCAATATGATTTAAGGAAAACAAAAATAAAACCATGGTTTTTGTCCAGTTTTATTTCAGGGTGGTAAAACCAACAATTTTACATGATTTAGTAATTTTGTATTTAAATCACAGTTGTATTTAGGCAGCCCAGACGCATTGTCCCTTTTGTTCTGTATTTAGAGCAAGTCAAAACTGCAAGTATTGCTTTTAATTTCATGACATGGCATGAGTTTAAATAACTGATCCAGTCATATCCAATGAGAACTCAATATATGTATTAGATGTATTCTATATACAGTATAAGGAAATGGGATTTTTTTCATAATGTTTTAATTATTATATTATATTATATTATATTATAATATAATATTGTGCCAGAAAATAAATAAAATTCAAAAAAAAATTAAGATAAAATTTAAAAACTAGCTAACTTTGAAAAACTAGTCCTGTGTTTTTCACCCGATCAGAACCAAACCAGTGCAGAAAGAGTGAATATCAATAATTATCAAAAAAGAAAAACTTTCGACTCTCCGTTGCAAAGGGACTCCAAAACGTTCAAAAGTGGCGGGGCCACTTTTAGTAAAATGCCTATAACTCCTGAACGGAATAAGATATTTTTGCCAAACTCGGAACAACTATGTAAGAGCTCAATTTGAGGTCACAGGGGAAAAAATCATGTATCTTGGCCACTAGGTGGTGCTATAAAAGGGAAAAATCTTAAAGTGCTCCTATTATGCCTTTTCAAATATGACCTTTCATGCAGTGTGTCATGTAGCTGTATTTGAACATAAACTATCTACAAAGTTGTGAAGCCGACAGTGCACGATAAGTAAAGTTATTGTCTATCAAAAAAAAAGAGTCGGCTCACCATTGCCTGAACGAGTCATCAGGATTTGGAATCTATTTTCTGTTACGGCCACACGTCACGAAGTAACACGTTTGCATAATGCCCGCCCACGTTCTACGTCACGAACCACCTGCCCCTCCTCAAACAGTAAATTTTACATGCGGTTTACGTGATGTCGAGAAGAGGCTGTATCCTAAGCTGTGAGTAAATTTGTTTTATATTCACTTCCAAAAGATGAATCCACAAAGACTGTATTTTCTAGCGATTGTTCAAAATACGTAGTTGTGTATGTTGTGTAACAACCCTGCAGGTCTTGCTAACCGGCTAACTCACGCTTCTGTAGTTCTGTTGTTCAGCTGTGGGCCCACTGTAGTCTAAAAATTGATACAGCTTGACTGTCTGTCTGTCTCATTAGTTGGAGTAATGATAAAGGATGGCGCACAAAGCAGCTTTCACACCAAATGCGCTATGAAACCCATTCATTTCCATTGCTTACGCCACACGAGGACGGCTTGTTTCTGCGTCGACCAAAGCGCACGCTCAGCGGAGCGTACCGCTGGCGCGCACGCCACGCTCAAAGTTCAAATTAGTTGAACTTCTGCGCTCTGAATGGCTGCACTGAACCCAGCGGCCAGCGCAGCGGTTTCTGTGTTTGGTGTGAAAGCTCCAGGGCTGTCATTCAGTTATGGCAATGGGCGTTTAGTTTTCCGACACACACCAATCATTAAGGACTGTGCCATCTGACCAATCACAGCAGTGAGGAAGGGTTTAGAGAGACTGATTCTTCGAACTGCTTCGTACAAGTCGTTTACGAATCATTTAGAAATGAGGTAAAATTAAATCTATTTTTGGAGAAAACTAGTGTTTTTTGACCTTGCGTACATGTAAACCTGTTTTAGGAGTCTCATAAAACAATATTAGCAACCTTTAAAATGCCATAATAGGAGCACTTTAAAAATGGCTGTAACTATGCAACCATTTGTCAACATGAAAATCGCTGTGCACACTGCACAGTCGTGTCTATAAGGACATTTGCGTATCTCAAATAAAAAATCATGGCCGTCATTGTAAGATGAAGTTTGAGTGCCTATTAGACAAGGTTAACTGAGGCCTACGGAAATGAAACTCCATGTGCCTGTTTGACTCACGGCCCCAAAGGTTGGTTATTTGGAGGCTTGCTGAATAATGTCTTTTTTCATATGTGCCCGATAATCACTGCTTGCAGCTTTATTTATTTATTTATTTATTTTTTAATTATTTATTTTATTTATGTGGAAATCTTGATATATTTTCTTTCAGGATTCTTTGATGAATAAAAAGTTCAAAAGAACAGCATTTATTTGAAACAGAAGGCTTTTGTAACATTATGAATGTCTTTAAAGTTGCTTTTGATCAATTTAATTTATCCTTGCTGAATAAAAGTATTTATTTCTTTAAAAAAAATTTACTGACCCCAAACTTCAATGGTCGTGTACACTGACAAGGATGTTTTTAAATTTTGAGACACAGTGTTTCATTGCTTTTAATTTAGCGTAGTCAAAAATAATTGGTCTGACCATTAAATACAGGTCTGTCATTAGAAGGGTATATCTTGAGCTAAAAATAAATCAACCAAAATCCTGCTCTACTAGGTTTGATATTTCATATTCCAGTGCTTTGTCAATGCTTTTTTGATGACTGGTCTGTATCTTTGCTCCTCTGTTCATCCTGTTCCTCTCGCAGGGTCATGGCACTCATGCAGGTCTGCATAGTAATCAGATTCTCATTAAGGTTTGTCTCCTCTCTGCTGCCATAGCCTTCATCTCCAATCCGCTCCGTGTCCTAGAAGGCCGTCCCCCTTCATGGCCCCTGAGATCTTGCCCAGTTTCCTCACTATCCCTCAATCAGTTTTTTCAGTGCTCTTATTGTTTCTCCTTTGTCTTTTCCTCCTTCATCTGTCTTTCCTGGGTTTTCCTGTCGCTTTGTATTGGTGATTCACACGCAAAGATGGTCTTTCCTCGTTACGATCACAGCTACATCTCGGCCGATCAGCCCAGCTTCCAGAGGCGTATGCTGAAGGTAGCATGTGTGCCAGGCATGTGCAGACACTTCTGTTACTAGACCTTCGTTTTCCTCCTTTTTAACCCATGTCATTGTGCGTGATTGCTTGTGTTGTTGTTTGTGTGTCTCAATATTTACAAACAAATAACCTCATTCATGTGTAAGGGATCAGAGCGTTGCATGCAAGTTTGCTGCTCCAGTGAATGACGCTGATTCAGGGTGGATTTTACGAGAATATATCTGGGTCATATTTTACCACATAATCAAAAAATAAATAAATAAATAAATTTTGGATAAGGAAATGTAATGTAAAATAATGTCATGATCCAAAAAATAAACAATAATAACGCTCCTGAAAATACTGCATAAAACTGTAAAACAAGATTCACCCCTTTACATGTATAAAGAAACCTTGTGAGAAAATTGTCATTATACTTTAAAATTTGGTGTAGGGTGATCTTTACTATAGTAGATTTTACTAATAATTACCAAAAACGTAACTAAAAGTAACAAAGTACAAAGACTGTTTAGTAGAGGCATAATTATTTTGTATTATTTATTAACGTATTATTATTCACAAAAGGCAAATGACTTTTATACAGTTAATAAGTTGTGATAATGAAACTTAAAACATCATCTTCCATTCTCTTTTCCAAATAAAAAAGATAATGAAACTACAATGCATACGTCAAGAGAATTTTGTCTGTGCTTACGTTTGTGCTTTGTTTTGCTGTGACTTACTTGAGGAATTTATTTTATATCATATGATATTTATTCGTTTTCCTCAGGGTGATCAAGGACAAGCCGGCCCACCTGGACCTCCAGGCCCTCCTGGAGCACCCGGTGCAAGAGGGCCCCCAGGAAACACAGGGAAGGATGGTCCCCGTGGCCCACCTGGAGAACCAGTAAGACGCTCTGCTCATTTTACCTGCTTCTGTGATGCCTTAAAAGTTGTACATTTCCTTGTTTAAAGGGTTCATCTCAGGAAAAATTGCATAGGGAGAAAAATGATAAAAATGTATGATATGACCCCTTATGAAAAGCATCTTATTTACCATTATCACAAATGTTTCCAATAATCTTTAAATCCAGAGAAATAAGCTATTTCGACT
Organism: Cirrhinus mrigala; assembly: GCA_036247105.1. Classification (NCBI taxonomy): domain Eukaryota; kingdom Metazoa; phylum Chordata; class Actinopteri; order Cypriniformes; family Cyprinidae; genus Cirrhinus; species Cirrhinus mrigala. The sequence goes on along the minus strand of CM070020.1, from coordinate 22,148,942 downwards.
ACTGTACCATCCCTTTCGTTGTGTCACCTGCCAGTGATGTCATACACCCTTGATTTCCATTTCATTTTGTAGAAAAAATGAAAACCCCAAAGACGTTTTATTAGACAGGTGACGAACACACAGAGTAGCATTATAAAAGAATTTTCAACACACTGAAATGTATCTAGTATGATAAAACAGCGCTGCATTACCCCACATACGCATGACCGGAAAGAACGGACGTGGTCGACTGTGGCATAATAAAAGCTCTGTGTAGCGCTGGTCTCTCATTAGCAATCACCTTTATTTCTTGTTTGTTTTGAATATGCGCCCCTCTAGCGGTGAAAATTACATACTGCACCTTTATTTTAAAGGGCACCTATTATGCCCCTTGTTACACAATGTAATATTGGCTTTGGGTGTCTCCAGAATGTGTCTGTGAAGTTTCAGCTCAAAATATCCCACAGATCATTTATTATAACATCAGGAAAATTTTATTTTTGGGGAGCGTTAAATGCAACTTTAAATGCAAATGAGCTGCATATTCCCGCCCCGTCTTCAGAAGAGGACGTAGTGTACACATCTCTGCTTTGCATACCTACAGCAATAAACAGTCAGTAGAAGCAGTGTTGCCAAGTCCGCCTTTTTTACCACGGAATTGGGCTACTTTAAAGGGGTCATCGGATGCCCGTTTTCCACAAGTTGATATGATTCTTTAGGGTCTTAATGAAAAGTCTGTAATATACTTTGGTTAAAAATTCTCAGTGGTAGTGTAAAGCAACACCCTTTTTACCTTGTCAAAATCAGCTCTGCAAAATTCATCCTGTTCTGGTCGAGGTTGCTTTAAATGCAAATGTGCTCTGCTCGCCCCGCCCATCTCTTCTCTCTGTGGAGTGACGAGTCTGTTTACTTTAGCCACATTTAGCCATGTTTAGCTGCTAAACTTGCTAACTAGCACGCTATTAGGAAAGGCGATCGCAAAGATTCATAAAACAACCCTCATACTCACTTCTGCTGTAAGTGAAGCTGGATCATGAATGATTCACGCGAACATTGACGGATATATGTAGATCGGGAGGCCCATTCCCTTCACAAACAAATGTAATTCACTGCATCTTCAGCAGCTCAGATGTCGGGAGTAATTGATGACCACTATGTTCTTTATTACATCCAGCAACACAACACCTCAATCACTCAATCTGAGATATTCTTGTCTAACTTACATCCCTGCTCCGGCATCAAAACAATGGCGCTCGGACTGTTACAGCTGATTTAGGGTGGGTCTGAGGTAAGACGCTCATGTCAATCAACTATCGTGGGAGCGGCCTCTGTCGGTGTGACGCCACACAGACAGGCATGAGAATGGCTCGATTTGAAAAAGGGGATATTATTTTCTTACAGATTAATTAAAAACCACTGCATGGATTTTTATCATTATAGAGTAGATATGCCAACTCACATTAATGTTCAAACAACATGTAAAAGTGAACTTTGCATCCAATGACCCCTTTAACATTGTTGCTGCGAGTTGTTTTTGATGTCCGTGGGTTGAAGCGACCCCAGTAACGTCATATTTAGCCCCTGAAGTATGAATTTAAAAGGGGAACATTGACAAAAAATGTGTAATTTATTCTCTTGGAACGCGTTTTTTAACTGGGACCCCCCTCAAAATGCAATTGGGCTAGTTTTGAGTAGCAATTGGGCAGGTTTTGTTGTGAAAACCTGGCAACCCTGGTTAGAAGCAACATCAGCCGTACATACGGAACACCACAATTTTTGTGCCACACTGACCTGCCATCGAGCTGCACAACTGACTTGATAGCGCAGGGAGGACATGTTTGCTAGTGTCACTGAACTAACAGCACTAACAGCGGCTGTGGGCGGGGCCTAAATAATGTGATGTCACATTGCTTAGAGAATCAAAACCGCATGCCTAATGAGGATTTAAAAAATAAGGAGTGGATGGATTTTTGTCATTGTAGGGTGGTTGTGTTCACACACCGCCAACACACATTGATGTCCAAACACCACGTAAAGGTGAATTTTGCATAATAGGTGCCCTTTGAAATTAGTTTCATAACTGCTATGCATTTACAGTAGCCTGAAAAAAGATACGTTTTACACTGGGAAAAAAAAAAAATCAAATAGAACCAAATAATTTCACAAATAATTACAAAGATAATAATTACAGCAATTAACACACTGAATTAAATGTAAATTTTTCTTTCATATTTTATTATATAATGCAGTGACATTAAAACATCAGTGGATCCAATATATATATATATATATATATATACATAAAGATTGTTCAATAAACTTGTAAAAATAAATTAGAGAAAACTATTCTCATTAGTTTAGGTCTGTACAACAAGACCAATATAAGTTAATTTAAACAAATAAAGTTTTGCTGAACAGCAAAACTCAAAAGCAGAATAAAACTCCATCATGACTGAACATTAAACACTAACAAGTCTCTCTTTACTGAAAAAGACATCAAATTACACTTAATTTCACCATTTACTGTCTGAGTGTAGTCCTATCCAAAGCATGCTGGGAACTACAAATCTGCTGCCCAGTTAGTTACTATATGTCAACAAAATGATCCGTGTAGTCTCAACAAAATGATGAGGTTAGCTGAAACATAATGAAGTTAAGACATAATGAAATTTAGTTGTGTTAAAATGTTCAAGAATTGTGCTTGTTCAGCTCATTTTTGCAAATTAATTTGAAAAAGCTGCGCAAGTGGAAAAAAAAAAAAAACTGGTACCAGCTACCAAGAGGGCACCAAACTGAGTTTTTCATTGTTACCTAGAGGACTCAAATTGTACAATTGGATTTATCATCTGAAGCTGTTTTTATACTATAGCAGCCTGTGGTTTACAACAGTTACAGGTTGTACTTTAAAGGTTAAAGGCATTCATTAGCTTTGCTCCACTCTGGTCTCTGTCATCTGACGGTTGTGTTCTGTTCAGCCAGAGGTGATGGAGAGAGAGAGGTTAGAGGGGAAAGGGGCAAATCCAGTTCATCATTCCCCCGGCAGGGCGTTTGAAAACCGCAGTCTATGCCAATGCACTGCGGCTCACCTAAAGCTAAACCAAATATAAATTTTAAGGCTTAAGACTCATCTGGTTTGGGTAAGACACGGCCACACTGTGTTCTTGACAAGCTCTGCTGTTCCTGAACATCCCGAAAAGAGATATGGCACGAATCCAGGTTCAGGAACAGTTCTCCCAGTGTTTCTCGCCGTAGGTCCCTTCATATTAAGTTCATACTTTTTAGTTTCTTATCATAAAGTCAACTTAATTTGGACTAAAAGTGAACTGGAAATGGTTTTATTTCAATGAAACTGGGCTGATTCTCACGGGCACACTGGACTGTCAGTTCTTTTTGCAGTAGCAGAAATTATTCTTGCGTAGCGGTGGGTTATGAGAGCCAGTACATACTCTGTAATGTCGGTCTTATTAGACTGTTGGTTTCAGAAGCCAAGGTTTTGACTATCAGCAGTAAATCTGCAGAACATTATAGCTTATTCTGGCCAAGAACCATTCATTCATATATGAAGAGACCGTCTGACTGACATTTTAAATTACCAAACTCACTTTGCTTGATTTTACATGACATTTGGGGGTTTGGCAAACATGTGGGGAATTTCATTTACTCAGGATTATCTGCATCAAACTATAGTATATACACTGTCATTCAAAAGCTTTCTTAAGCTCATTAAGGCTCATCAAGTGTTTACTTGATCAAAATCCAGAAAAATGTAATATTGTGAAATATTATTACAATGTAAAATAACATTTCTCTCTCCCTCTCTCTCTCTCTCTCTCTCTCTATATATATATATATAATTTATTCCTGTGGTCAAAGCTAAATTTTCAGTATCATTACTCCAGTCGCATGATCCTTCAGAAATCATTCTAATATGCTGATTTATTATCAATGCTGGAAACTGTTGTGCTGCTTAATATTTTTTTTGGAGCCTGTGAGACTTTTTTCAGGATTCTTTGATAGATAAGCTGTTAAAAAGTACAGCATTTATTTAAAATATAAATCTTTTCTAACAATATACACTACCGTTCAGAAGTATGGGGTCAGTAAATTTTTTTATTCTTTCTTTTTTTTTGAAAGAAATTGATACTTTTATTCACCAAGGATGTTAAATTAATAAAAAGCAAGATATATAGCAAGATTTCCATTTTGAATAAATGTTGTTCTTTTTAACTAATTCATCAAAGAATCCCAAAAATAGTATCACAGGTTCTACAAAAAAAATAAATAAGTAAATATAAAAATAAATAAAAAAAAAATATTAAGCAGCACAGCCGTTTCCAACATTGATAATAAAAGTAATAAATTAGCAAGACAGGAGTAATGATGCTGAAAATACAGCTTTGCATCACAGGAATAAATTATTTTTTAAAATATATTAAAATAGAAACCCATTATTTTAAACTGTAATAATATTTCACAATATCACTGTTTTTCTGTATTTTTGATCAAGTAAATGCAACCTTGATGAGCATAAGAGAATCCTTTAAAGAACATAAAAAATCTTACTGATCCCAAACTTTTGAATGGCAGTGCATGTAAAAATATAATAAATGTATACTAATATATTTACAAAAAAACAATTACATTAATATTATTACATAACTACATTAAATGTGATTATGTTGATTATGCATAATTTTATTAAATGATCTAATGAGTCACCTTTCGCTTTTCTAATATGCATATATAAACAAGGGAGGTACCAACACCAATATTTCAATAAATAAGCTTTCCATTGATGTATGATTTGTTGGGATAGGACAATATTTGGCTGAGATACAACTATTTGAGAATCTGGAATCTGAGGGTGCAAAAAAAAACAAACAAAAAAAAACTAAATACTGAGAAAATCGCCATTAAAGTTGTCCAAATGAAGTTCTTAGCAATGTTTATTACAAATCAAAAATTAAGTTTATATAAGTCTAAAAACACATAGTAGGCTATAACAGCTCATGCACAAAGAGAGTCTGTGTAACTCTGCTGGCAGAAGTAGAGCTTTTCATAAGAGTCCAGTGGATAAAACAAAGAGACATGTTCTGTTTGCACGGTTTTGCTTTGTCGTCAAGCTTGTGAGTAAAAAAACTTTTATGAAAGCTGAAATTTATGAAATTCTGCAGCATGTTGCTCACAGATGTTGTCCTGACATTGCAACTTACTAGCTAGTTATCTCCTATTGTTGTGTTTTTCCCTGGCAAAACCACCTTGTTAAGAAGCACAGCTTGAAGCTATGCAAACAGTACAGTGCTTCTGATTTTCCCCAGCGCTTCCTCTGGTTTTGTTCATTTTTGACATGGAACAGAAAATTATGTCTCTCTATATTGTGGCTGAATACCAGCTTTGAAGTCTGCTTGACATAAAATACGACATTTGACTAGATTGTGTGCATGCATATGTGTGCCATGTCTTCGCTCATTCTGTTGATAATTTAGGTACAGATTGAGGACAAGAATATCGATTACAAAATGAAAAACTGCTTGACATCCTGAAGTTTAGATCATAATACATTCACCAAGCACATCCTCCAAAAGATGCGGCATATTCACTCTTTCTCTCTCTCTGTGTATGACACTCAAAACCATGATTTCTATTTTAAAATGATAAGAACTTTGCATGAATGTGAGCAGGTGTTTGCTAATATGTGATGGCAAACGTTCAACCAAAAAAAGCTAAGTTGTACATCAGTGCCCCCTAGTGGTTAAATGACAGACACAACCGTCTCTGCACAAACTTCGTTTCTTCATCATAACAGATTTGGAGAAATTCAGCATTACATCACTTGCTCACCAACGGATACTCTGCAGTCAATGGGTGCCGTCAGAATGAGAGTCCAAACATTTGATTAAAACATCACAATAATCCACAAGTAATCCACGCCTCTCCAGTCTATCAATTAACGTCTTGTAAAATGGAAAGCTGCGTGTTTGTTAGAAACAAACTCATCATTGAGGCACTTAAACAATAAAAACATTTAGGTCGTTTTTGGCCAAAAATGAGTCTATGATCCATCTGTTGTCCACTCACATCAAAAACCACCAACATATTTGTTTAGAAATGTTTTAGACTATTTTCACTTATAATTGGTGATTAATCTGCACATATTTCTCTCCTGATTCAGAAAAGACAACTTTTTTTACTTGAGAAAGCAACATTATGGATAGAGGATTTGTGGATAAAAACTTCTCAGTGATGGATTTGTTTCTTATAAACACACAGCTTTTCACATCAGACTTGAATTGATGGACTTGAGTCGTAAATGTGACTTTACTTGATATTTAATGTGAAACTCATACCGCTAACCCAGCAAGCTGTTTAATGTTAATATTGATGCACAGCAACTTGACGATTGGCACATGACGTTTGGTTCTCCAGTCTCTTTTGAAGAAGAGCTCTGGCATCAATCAAACACTGAAGTACATCTTGGACGTTTGGCGAATTAAAGTAACCCTTAAATACTTTCTGTCTCTCTAGGGTGCTCCTGGACAAGAAGGAACAGAGGTGAGTGTACTGTAACTAGCACTGTTTCTGATCAACATGGTCTTCATGGCTCACATTATATTATTGTATGTTACTTTCTTTTAAACATGTTTTCTCTCTCTGCAGGGACAAAGAGGTTTACCGGGGAAACCGGTAAGATTAAATCTCATAAAATCTAAGTGTGCGCTCATCCTTGAGACCAAGATGTTTCTTGTTTTTTGGGAAAATCTCTTGCTTTCGCAATTTTCTGAAAGACTACATTCTTTCCTCTTGGCAAAAATATGAACAGCATGTTTCAGTGTTTTGCCCTTTGTGCTAGTAAGTGCTTGCTGACTTTAGCTGTCCTTAAACACTGAAGTCTGGTTGCACCGACATCTGTATGAGGTCTTGAATTAGATCAGCCTGTTTCACTGGAATGACTTCTAATGTGTAATATCAGTTTCGTTTTAGTACATGTGTATGTTCGTGTGGGAGACTAAGATGAGAAGCATACTGAATGCGAGCATGTTTTGGCCGTCGTGTTGCAACCACATGAAATGGTGTTTTTACTTCTATGATGTGAAGAAAAAAATTAGGGATAAAGTAAATTTTTTTATCTGTGAAAACTGAAAAGTGCTATTTATAGCACTGGAGGAAGTGTTTGCTAAGGTTAACTTCAAAGGTTTAGCAATATTTTTCTTCTGAATATTATGCAATTATGCTTTGTTCTCAATAAGAGCAAGTAAATATCTGTCTATTTTTTATGCATCTCAATGAACTTATTTTGAATCCATGGATACTGTATTTTTCTTTTTTCTTTTTAATCAAAATTTCAACAAAAATCAACATTTTCATTGAAATAAAATTAACTGAAATCCAGTCTTCTGTGTCACACGATCCTTCAGAAAATGTTCTAATATGCTGATTTATTATTAGTGTTGAAATTGTTGTGCTGCTTAATATTTTTTGGAACCTGTGATACTTTTTTTTTTTGATGCTTTAAAAAATAAAAAGTTATTAAAAAGTGCAGCATTTATTCGAAATAGTAATCTTTTCTAACAATATAAGTCTTTAGTATCTTTTTATCCATGTAACACATCCTTGTTAAAAAAAAGTATTCATTTCTTTAAAAAAAAAAAAAATACTGACCCTAAACTTTTTAATAGTAGTGTATATTGTCACACAAAATTTCTATTTTGAATGAATACTGTTCTTTTTATCTTTTTATTTATCAAAGAATCCTGAAAAAAGTATCAAAGGTCTCAAAAAAATAAATTATTAATAAATCAGCATATTAGAATGATTTCTGAAGGATCATGTGACACTGAAGACTGGAGTAAAATTCAGCTTTGCTTCACAGAAATAAATTATATTTTAAAGTATATTAAAATAGAAAGCTGTTATAATTGCAATAATATTTCACAAATGTAATTTTTTTGGTATTTTTGATTAAATAAATGCAGCCTTGACAAGCATAAGAAACTTTTTTAGAAAACTTAAAACATTTTTGAATATACATTAAAATGACAAAAACATACAACAAAATGACTAAAACTTTTATTAAAATAAAAATGAAAACAGAAAGTATAAAATAAAATCTCATTTAAAATATTAACAAAAACTAAATCTCAGTGATAGTAAAAGTGCAAGCTCACATTCAGGTCAGCAAATTCTCCATCCTGCATTTTTTAATTTTTTGATTCATTTTTCTCTCAGATGAATGTCACAATATAGAAGATTTGTTGTTTTTCCATTAACTCATATGTGTTCAACGTCTTTAAATGTCTGTAAACTGGATGTTTAACTGTTTTACAGGGTGAAGTTGGTGTTCAGGGTTACCCAGGACCACAGGGACCCCCAGGGCCAAAGGTCAGAGGTCATTCTTTCTCTGTTTTTGACACCCAATCTCATGACAAAAATGTACCTGTGGAAACTTTTTCGCAAGATGCGAAATATGTACCGCCATGTACGTTTCATGACATGAGTGGCGCTAAAAAGTGTTTCGTTTTTTTCCCCCTGGAACAGATAAAAGTACATATGGTATGTTTTATGTGACGCTGGTTTTGTAAGGTTCACCACAGTTATGGTTCGAAATGACCATTGAGTGGCGCTATAACTCTAATGTTCTGTGACGTTTTAAAATGACATACTATCTGAACTACACCTAAACCTACCCGATAGTATGAAAAAAAGCGAGTGTGATGTAAAAATGCAATCGCAAGCATGCCGTTTTAGATTGTTTTTCGATCCCTCATCTTTCAGCTTTCACTGTGAGTTGTTTTTCACGGAATTCATACCCAAGGATTCCGCATCCTTAGTCCACTTCCGTGCCAACTGAGCTACAAAGCAGACTTGTTATGTCCGAAAAGCGAAAAATATGGAGCTGTAATCATAGTAATTACAAGTGGTCGTTGTGTTACCGCGTCTAGTGTTTATTTCTGTTGGAAACTGTAGTGATACAGTATGTACGTACTGGTATGTATTTCGCGTCTTGCGAAAAAGTTCCCACAGGTATGTTGTCATCATGAGATCAGGTAGCAACAATATGAGACATCAAGCGAGCAATATTATTATTTTTTTTACCTATTCATGTTCAAGTATTTTTATCTTCTGTTTTGCACTCTTTACTCTCATAGGTTCGATTTCATTCAAACTTCTCAGCATATTTTTCAGATTTGATCATGTGGTTGATTTCCCCATAGCCTCTGACCATTACTTAATCATTAACAGCGTAATAAGAATGATTTCATAGAGTAATGGGCTTCATATGGACCTGACTGCTCTGTTCAAGCATCTTCTGCTGCAGTATTTCTCTCTGCGATCTGTTCTATATTACTTTAAATGCTCTGTATATGTTTTGCAGGGCGAGCAGGGAGAGCCAGGTCCTCAGGGTGACCGAGGAACCGATGGTCTGCCAGGCTTAAAGGTGAGCGCTGGGTGAAGCTCTTTCTGTTATATGTATATACAGTGATTCCTACAAATACAGCACTTACAGCAAATAGGTAACATCAGTGTGCTTGATTGTATCGGTTTGATTTTCCCAGGGAGATAAGGGAGATGTTGGAGAACAAGGGCCCCAGGGCGAATCGGTGAGGAACGATACATCATATGTTTATAAAAAGTGTGCTCTGTTTGAATTTGGTTGTAGAAATGCACTATTAGCAGTAAGCAGGTTGCTATTGAGATAAATTGAGTCATATTTGGCCTGTCGTGACTTCATGTGGCATCTCTGCCCCACTGTGGAAACTTGGCTCCATAGTTTTTACTGTGCCACTGATATGAGTGTACATAATTTGAAACATTTTGACCATTTTATTGAGTTTAACTTTAAAATTGGGAGATTACATTCACATGTGATTCAGAGAGCAGCTGCAACAAAAATCTGTTTCGCTTGTAATGCATGATCATAGGTTTGATTCTCAAGCAATTCGTGAACTGATAAAATGCATATCATGATTGCAATGCTTCGGACAAAACAAGCACAGAGAAACACCTTTTCACATCTGAGAATACTTGCATTTGTGTAATCAGTTATGTAACAGTTGTTTTCATCCTTGCAGGGCCGCCCTGGTGAGAAAGGCACATCAGCATCCGGTGACATCATTGACTTCAATGGCAAACTCTTAGATGCCTTTCAGGTGGGCTGTGATTTTATTGATGGTGATTGCTATAAAAAACGACTTAACAACTGTTATATTTGCCAATCGGTCATCTGGATTCATGCAAATTTGATGTTACTGGTTAGACTTCCTGAAATGCAATTATGTAAACCACAGATGACTATAAATTCATGGTTATATTAAAACCAAATGTCATAATATGTTCTGAAATTTAAGTCGGACTTGATTGTTTTTCTGGCAGGCCATCAAAACCATCAGTGTTTCGGTAACTGTACTGTAGCATGAGTTGCCATTTCTGGTTATTTTGGTTGAATATCAATGATTATCCCTAACAAATACTCACTGTGTGTGCACGTGAATTTAAAATTTTGCAAATATAGCTGCAAGCAGTGATTACTGGGGTTCAAGCGCTTTAAGGCATTTAAGCACATATGAAAAAAGGCATTATCTAGCAAATTAGTAACCACCTAAAGCAATGATTTAAAAAAGCATTTTTGGCAAATACATACAAATATGTTTTTTAATGTTTATGATTGTTATAGCACCAGCTATGGTCCGATCCCCTTAAAACTTTGCATGCTTGTTTAGAATCACCAGTCGCATGTGCTCAGCAGGTTTCTTGAAGTTTTGAGTTTTCTTTTAGGCTTTATAGGATTTAGGGTAAATTTAGACAGGCCCCTTTTACAAATGACCCCATAATAGCTTCCCAAAGGGTAAATTTAAATTTTTTTTTTTGATAATTATTGGCCTAGAGAGTCCAGAGAATTGTACTGCAGTGTTTTTTTCCAGATTGAGCGATAAACCGAGGACTAGATCGCAAATGTTTTTTTTTTTTTTTTTTTTTTTTTACATTTTCTCAATAATTTAACAAACGATTTGATTGACAGCAGCAGTTCTAGAGACAAAGTTGTCCAGAATGAGGATACGAATATAGCGCGTATGTGTGAAACATACAATAGTTTACGGCCTTGAAAAATGCGATATCACCCCCCCCAGTGGCTGATTTCTTTCAAATTTCTCTCAGACCTTTGAGGCCGTGAGTCAAACAGGCACACCAAGTTTCATTCTGATCGACCTCTGTATATACTCCGATAGACCTTGTCTAACAGGTGCTCAAAATTCATCGGCCAATGGCGGCCATGTTTTTTAAGATACGCAAATGTCCTTGTAGACATTTGTGGCATTTCAGACCAAGACCTTGCACACTGATTTTCATGTTAATAGGACAAACGGTTGTACAGGTATAGCCATTTTTATGTTTTTTTCCCTCTTATAGCGCCACTAAGTGGCCAAGCTCCGTATTTATTTTTTTTTTCCTGTAACCTCAGATTGAGCTCTTACATACGTGTTTTGAGTTTGGCAGAGATATCTCATTCCGTTTAGGAGTTATAGGCATTTTACTAAAAGTGGCCCTACCCCTTTCAAATGTTTTGGCACCCCTTTGCGACAGGTAGTTGAAAGTTTACGTTTTTTTGAAAATTATTTATATTCACTCTCTAGAGAATCTTTCTGCACTGGTTTGGTTCCAATCAGACCAAAAACCTAGTTAGCAAAAGTAGGTTTTTCAAAAAATGTGAAATACCAGAAAATCGAATCGATCAAATCTGTTCGCTGTAGTGCCCCCGGGAGGCCAATTGGGGCGAGCCTTGGTCGTTGTAGGTCTCTACGACTTACAGTTTGGTCTGCACGATCAGTTTTACGTGGAGATCGCTGCTTAATAACCATTCTAACAATTACAATAGGGTTTCAGCACTATGCGCGCTTCAACCCCTAATAATTCAATATAAAATAATTGTTGCTTATTATTATTATCAAAGCTGGTAGCATGCATGCAACATTATGTTGTAAAAAGGTGTGAAGCAAACATGGCTGACAAAATAAAATAAAATAAATCAAGTAAGTATGCTTTGAAACATTTAAATATATGCTTTAGGTAATATACCAAAACAAATTCATGTAATTAGATGCAATTAGTTGCAAATGTTGTTCTTGTATGGAGAATGTGCATCTGGGTTGTTTAATGAATGGTTCTTGTGGTTACATTTATAGTGTCTGTTTAAATGTTCTGGATGATTCCATTCTTTGAAAAAATCTGTGTTTTGTCATGTTGCAATTGAAAAATAGGAGGAAGAATTAGGGATTTTATCATTCTGGACATTTGCAAGGCTTTGTGGTCATCTCTATCACCAACAAAATCAGTCTGAAATGTGTATCGAACCACAAACCGTGACAGCACATTGTACAGATACACTGAATATGATGACAAGAAAATGAAAACGTATCAGCCCTAATTATGGTTTGTATCAGTCAAAAGAATAGTAATACTTCCTTCAAAGAATGCCATCAACATTGTTAAGCATCATTCAGGATGTTGTTTTCATACTCCACAAGTTTTCACATAAAGAATTATATTGGAACAGCATTTTCCTGTTTTATAGTAGTCGTAAAATAAGGTCTATCAGAGGTTTGTGGTTCTCGAAAAGCAAGTGGGTTTTGCAAAAAGACCATTTTATAAGCTTTAATAATGTCTTTCCCGCTTGCTTACCAAACAGGGACCACCTGGGCCTCCTGGACCCCCAGGACCACCCGGAAAAGAAGGATCAAAGGTGAATTTCATGTACTTTTTTAATCAAAATTTGTTGATCTCCTTATGGCTAAGTTAGTATATTGCTTCCATGATTATTGTATTTAAAGTTACACAAAGATTGATTATCAGAGACGTTCTAAATCACTGAGTTTGATCTAAAAGTATCAGAAAAAATATCAATTATCAATCAGCATCTCTTCATTCATCCAAACAGGGTGAACTTGGCTTGCCTGGGCCTGCTGGGGTTGATGGCGAAAAGGTGATAATTGGTTTAACCAATTTAGAAGAATATCAGTTGTTTGATTTTGTTTTACATAAATATATATAGTTTTGCACCTATAAAGAACCTATATGAGCTACTCTGAGGTTCATGCAAATGAGCTGATTGATTGATTTGATGATCAGGGTGAAAAGGGAGACGTTGGAGAGCCTGGTGAATCTGGAGAAAGGGGGGAGAAAGGAGAAATGGGCCTCTCTGGTCCCTCTGTAAGTCTTCAAAGTGATCTATTAAATCTTCTCATTCATTGTCTATCATATTATCATTTATATTATTAATCAAATATGTCATAGGGAATGGATGGTCAGAAAGGAGAGAAAGGAGACTCTATACTAGAGGACAATCTGGTCAGTGCAATTACACCCATGTTTGTTGATTTTTAATAGAAATATTTAATAATATTCTAGTAGTAAGAGTGCAGTTATCTTCAGCTGTGGTTTTATGACTGTCTACAGGTTCAGATGATTTCTCAGCCTGGACCGCCAGGGCCTCCAGGCCCACCAGGACCACCTGGATACATGGTGAGACACATTTTAGACATGCATGTTACTATGCTTTCAGTTGTTCTGATGATTGATATGACTGATGAAAATTCTAAAAGTTTTTTAGACATTTAATCTGTATCACATTCACATATGTAACACCTGACCATATAGTCTCACTTGTTTTTTTTTTTGCCATTTACAGTTAAAGTCAAAAGTTTACACCTTGCAGAATCTGCAAAATATTCATTATTTTACCAAAATAAGAGGGTTCATACAAAATGCGTGTTATTTTTTTATTTAGTACCGACCTGAACAAAATATTGCACATTAGAGACGTCTACATATAGTCCACAAGAGAAAAGGGTAGTTGATTTTTTTATAAAAATGTCCCTGTTCAAAAGTTTACATACACTTGATTCTTAATACTGTGTTGTTACCTGTAGTTCATGGTCCCACAAATTCTTTGGTTTTTCAGCATTTTTGTGTATTTGAACCCTTTCCAACAATGACTGTATAATTTTGAGATCCATCTTTTCACACTGAGGACAACTGAGGGACTCATGCAGCTATTACAGAAGGTTTAAACGCTCACTAATGCTTCAGAAGGAAAAACGATGCATTAAGAGCCAGGGGTGTAAATTTTTGAACAGAATGAAAATGTGTACATTTTTTTTTATTTTGCTTAAATATCATATTTTTTTATTAAATACTGCCCTTCAGAAGCTACAGGAAATACTTACAGGTTTTCCCAGAAGACAAAATAAGTTAAATTTACCCTGATCTTCAAGTTCCAAAAGTTTTCACCCTCCGGCTCTTAATGCATCCTGTTTCCTTCTGAAGTATCAGTGAGTGTTTGAACCTTCTGTAATAGTTGCATATGAGTCCCTCAGTTGTCCTCAGTGTGAAAAGATGTATCACATGTATGATCCCTCTTATTTTGGTAAAATAATTAACACTTTGCAGATTCTGCGAAACTGTAAACTTTTGACCTCAACTGTATCTATAAGATCTTGACTTTCACGAGTGATATCATAATATCATTCAAAGATTGTGACAGTTATATTATCTGTTTTAGGGTCATCGTGGCTTGCCAGGCTCCAAAGTAGGTGTTTTTTTTTTTTTCATCAAACATTTTTTGTCTTACTTAAAGGGATAGTTAAACCAAAAATGAAAATTTTGTCATTACTCACCCTCATGTCGTTCCAAACCCATAAGACCTTCGTTCGTCTTCAGTACACAAATTAAGATATTTTTGATGAAACCGATAGCTTTCTGACCCTGCTTAGACAGCAATGCAACTGATACGTTCAAGACCTAGAAAGATAGTAAGGACATTGTTAAAATAGTCCATGTGACATCAGTAATTCAACCATAATTTTATAAAGCTACAAGAAGACTTTTTGTGCGCAAAGAAAACAAAAATAACCACTTTTTTCAACAATTTCTTCTCTACTGTGTCAGTCTTTAACGTGCGCTCACAAGAGTACCATGACCCATTTTTGGGTGAACTATCCCTTTAACTACTTTAAACTCCCTAATAAATTTCTGGAGATATCCAGTAAAATCATACTCCACATGTTGTATCAGTCTAACGCTGTGTTGAATCTCTCATAGGGTGATCCAGGGGAGAGTATCAAAGGAGAGAAGGGAGAAGCTGGGTCTGCAGGACTACAAGTGAGACCACATCTAATCCCACAATGCACTAGTCCAGGATTTAAAAACAAAAGCAATATTCACAAAGGTGTAAGATTGGCCTGTGGATGTTATGATTATGGTGTTATCCATACTCACAACATCTGCAAGCCATAACCATATCATATCCAATGTTTTATACCTATAATTATGTTTTATAGGGCCTTCAGGGTCCTCAAGGGCCCCCAGGAGCAACAGGATTAGTTGGTCTTCCCGGCACCAAGGGCGAAAAGGTAAATCAAATCATAAATTCAACTAATCACTATTTTTGATGACCGTTAGGTTTAAGCAGATGTGTTTGTGGTATTTATTTCATTCTTTTAATCAATTAGATTTTATTTCATATTTTTTTCCATTCTGTGGTTTTTAAAGTGCTTTATAAATGAATTTTTATTTGATTTGATAAATGTCAAATGTAATGCCTAAACCTAACTGTTAAGTAATATTACACTGATACTTTCCAGATAAGCCATACTTAAAATATGAATGTAGTTAAAATTATTGTTTTTATTTACAGGGAAAACAAGGGGAACCTGGATTAGATGTAAGCATTTATTTATTTATTTTTGCTTGCTTGCCTTAAGGATTGTGAATCTTTTGTTTTCCAATGTGAATTTTATTTTATTATAGGGTTTTCCTGGCATTAAGGGAGACAGGGGTGATCGTGGAGAGAAAGGAGACAAGGTACCGCATCATATTTACCTCAGGGAATAAGTGAAGCTTTCATACATGTTCACAAAACATTAATTTATTCAGTTACTCACTGTAAATTTAAGTCCTTACTTAAAATGATCTTGTTTATGCTCCTGTTTACAGGGAGATCGCGGTCCTGTTGGAAAGAGAGGGCTAAAGGGAAAGAAAGGCGAACAGGGGCCGCCGGGTCTGGACCAGCCCTGTCCCGTGGTGCGTGTTAGAGCTACTTTTCAGATGTTTATATGTGTTGATGTGTTACAGATTCATACTGTTGAAAATCCGGTGAAAAAACATACCGGGTAATTCTGTCAGGAACAACAAAGTGTGCCCATCTGGGAGCACAGACGTTTCACAGACTTCTTTTTCTCTCTTTCACATTTCCTCCCCTTTCTTCTGTATGTTTCTATAGGCTGATGTTCTGTTTCGGTTTCTCTTTGATTGGTCTCTCTAGCGTGAGTGTGTGTGTGTTGTTTGTTTTTAGTCATTATGGGAGTGTATATTGTATATGTGTGCTCTCACTGGCAGGGAGCTGATGGATGTAAAAAAGAGGCAGTGGAAACGGGGCGCCCGGCCCCTGAGGCCCCCTGCCCACTGGTACAGTATATCTGCCTGCTCCTCTCTCTGCTCTGTTTATACCTACAGATTTCTGACTTTCTTAACTTCTTGCTTTTGCCTTTTAACTACTCCTTTTAAACTATCCTGTGTCTGCCATATACATACTGGTACATTACCGTTCAACTGTTTGGGGTTAGTAAGATTTATTTATTTGAAAGTAATTAATTTTTTCATTCAGCAAGAATGCATTAAAGGATTAGTTCACTTCCAGAATAAATATTCCCTGATAATTTACTCACCCCTGTGCCATCTGAGATGTTCTTGTCTTCTTTTTTCAGTCGAAAATTAAGGTTTTTGAGGAAACATTCCAGGAGTTTTCTCCATATAGCGGACCTCGATGGGGATCAGCGGGTTGAAGGTTCAATTTGCAGTTTCTGTGCAGTTTCAGAGGGCTCTACACCATCCCAGCAAAGGAATAAGGGAATTAAAAAACATAAAACACCGATGTCGAATGATTTTCGAAGATGGAAGAAAAAATGAGATGGAGTTTTTCACTCCACCCTACCTTTCTGAACTGGAATACACATTGAAGAACTAACTGCGTCTAACGTAGATGTGTATCACAGAGCTAGTGCAAGATGAGCATTTGTGGTTAAAAAAGTAAAGAAATTTGTATTTTTTGTTAGAAAATAGTCAATCGTTTTGCTAGATAAGACCCTTATTCCTCAGCTGGGATCGTGTAGAGCCCTTCGAAGCTACATTGAAACTGGAATTTGGACCTTCAATCTGTTGGCTTCCATTGAGGTCCACTATATTAGAAAAATCCTGGAATATTTTCCTCAAAAACCTTAATTTCTTAACATAGGCTTGAGTAAATTAACAGGAAATTTGTATTCTGGAAGTGAACTAATCCTTTAAGTTGATCAAAAGTGACTGCACAGACTATATTACATTTCTATTTCTAATAATGCCGTTCTTTTGAATTATATTCATGAAAGAACCATGAATCAGTTTTGAATTTTTCTTTCATTTTAAAAAGCTTTTTACATTTTACATTGATAGTAAGAAATGTTTCTTGAGCACCATATCAGCATATTAGAATGATTTCTGAAAGATCACGTGAACCTGAAAACTGGAGTAATGATGCTGAAAATTCAGCTTTACATCACAAGAAGTAATTATATTAATAATAATAATAAGAAGAAGAAGAAGAAGAAGAAGAATATACAAATAAAAATATTATAAATAATATTTGACAATATTACTGTTTTTACTTTATTTGTGATAACAAAAATGCAGCCTTGGTTAATAAAAAGACTTATTTAAAAACCATTATAAATGACCCAAACATTTAAACGGTTATGTATATGCAACACACATAATTAGAGATTATTCATTTTAATTCAAGGGTTAAAAAGCCCAAACTGATGCATAAAATATTAACAGTTTGATGAGAAACATTGTAAATTAGCAAGCAAATTCCCATTAATATTTTTTAGTGTTACTTCATAATGCAGCATTATTGTGAGTTTTGCAGGCATGTAATTTTTTTTTTTTTTTTTTTTTGGTGTTTGGTTGCAATCCTTTGTGAAGTTTGAGTTTTTGGGTTGATGTCTGCTATATATAATTCATGTGTATTTTTTAGCAAAAGTATTATTAGAGTTTTGTGTGCAGTGTATACTTACAGACAATTCTAAAAAAAATTAAATTGATAATTTTTTAAACCATTTTAACATAAACTTGTTCAATAAACTTGCAATACAGTTGAAAATTGATTCTCTGCTCTTACACCCATGTTTTTTTTTTTTTACTTTAAAGGGTCCCGATGGACTTCCAATACCAGGTTGTTGGCACAAGGTCAGTAAAAAATACATTTATGATACTTTAATATTCCATAACCACGTCTGTACAGTTTACGTGTGTGATTTTAACATTAACAACTGCCTATTTAAATGACAGGACTGCAGTGTGAATCAGTACATGACAAATAGCTCTTTTATGTTGCATTTTTGGATTTGGCTTTGCTAATCACTAATCATCATCTATTTGTTGTTCTTTTGCAGTGATGTGTGACCTGAGGCATGTCGTCTGTACATATTGATGTGATATATATTGCAATTTCATACAGCTTTTTTACTTTAAATTTTTACATTTTATAAAAACAAGAGACTTCGATGAACATTCATCAGTATTATTTTTTGTAATAAACCTTTTTTTATCAGAAATTCTGGACCAAATAGTGGATCCTGCTTTTTTGGTGTCCATTTGGGTTATTGAATCCAAAGAATATCTTTTTTTTTTCTAATTCCGGGAGCATTAATGGACAGTATTTGTTCACCATAAGACGCCTGTGATGTGCTCTGGGAGTGTTGCATGGGCATGCTGGACTGACCCACTCTACTGGTGCCAATTCAGGAATTTTGCATCATATCCCATTTTGTTTTTTAAAGGAACAGGGAATGCTTCAGAAACTCAAGAGGAAACGTCTCTCCCAGCCTTGATGTTCTTCAAAAATCCGAGGATTTAAAATGACTTCACAGTCTCTCAAGTGACGGCATCTCAATAATACTGGTTAATATTGACTGTCCTCAACGTGCAGGTCAAATGAGGGTTACAGACAGCCCTCGCAATGGTCAATATTTTTCATGGAGGAGCGTAATTGAGCTTTTGGAGATGATGAGAGATTGAGGATTGGCCTCATGGATGTAGTTGCGCCATAGGACGGCAACAGCAGCCTGATATAAGAGGCTCTGGCATGGAGATGATACAGAACAGATCATCATTTTGAGAATATTAATGAACAGTAATTTATAATGATTTATTTCTTATGTTACTGTTTTATGCTTTTTTTTTGTACCGTAAGCAAAAACACAAAGCATCTGGAATTGACTCCCAAAGACTAACTTTTGGACGGCGAGAATTTACTTATTAATGCATAAATCATCGACAATAAAATAATAAAATACTACATCTGTTTTAAATCAGCGCAGCATATAGTGAGCGAGAATAGTGTGTTATATTGTACCTGTTTATTTTTACTACTGCATCTAAGTTTTGTTGCTCACATTTGTTGCGATACTTTGTATGAGATACAGTATATGTTTGACTGTGACTACCTGCCGTTGTTTTTAATGTCACAATCCTTGATACATATTCCATATTATTGTTCATAGTAATTTATGATATATACTGAAGTGCTTTTTGAAGAAGGCCAGAACTGGAGGTGTTTTTATAACCTCAGTTCAGCCATTATGAGGACTCAAGTTTAAGGCTGTTTTTTAAATTTGACAAGGTATTGCGCTATTTTCTTTCATAGCATGAAAGCAAAGAAAACATTAGAGATTTCATTTTATCAATCTCAAATTTTCTTTCTTTGGCTTTCCAGGATTTAAACACAGAGAAAAGACATCCAGACGAGATGTTTTTTTTTAGACATTTTAGCATGTTCTGCATACATTTCCATGATGGTGTACCCTCGTTCAGGGATCTGAAACCATTCTACATAAGCTTTTCTCAAATATTTATTGTTAATAATCAAATAACCGGTGGTCAGATCATGTAAAAGTTCTTATATGCATAACATATATGTTAGAAATAATGCATCTGAATTTTTATAAGCCTGTCTTTGGTGTTTAATGGCTGAGAGAATGTTCTGAGTTAGAATGTCAAGATTCACATAACTTTAAAAAAAAATCTTGATTGACCAATAGAAATATACCATTTTAGAAACAAAACCGAATGGGAGGACATTTTCAGAACATTTTATTGTTATACTTTTTCTTTGAATTTATTTACAGATGTTTTTTTTTTTGTTTTTTTTTTCAACACAATGTTTGATTTTGAAGATACTGAAAGATGATTTTGAAGATATTTTGCTGCTGAAACAGTGTTTGTATTTAATAGTTGATATGAGGTAAGGAAAACAGCCTTTCTGACCGCCTGACAGCCATTACATGCATTGGTTTGCTTTCAAAGATGTTTTATAAAATAGAAATTAAAGTTTGTTACCAGTAAACTGTCTTTGACCTTGGTGTTTCAAAAGTTTTCCACAGTCCACTGTAAACTTACATTTTGCCCAGACTGTTTCTCTGAACCTTTTCATGGTCAAATCGATTCCTGATGAATTAAATCAAATCCTGCTCTTTTTCATCATTGCATGAATACTCTGTCGCATTGCGCAAGTAGAGTAAGTGTGTTTTCTGTTTAAATGCCAAGGTAATTAGGTCATGACATAAGAAATCTTTTTATTTTGAGCTTATGACAAAAAAAAAGGTCTTTGTACCATTAAAACATCCTGCAAGCTGCATATCTTAAAAAATATATTCCTCGTTATAAATAAAGAATTAATCAAGCTCCAAAAAAACGGCTCCTTTAGATACTGTTTTATAGTCTGTGATGTCACAAATATATTTGCATATGGTAATAAGCCCCGCCCACGTGCATTCAGTCATCTGACACCTGTCGAAATCCAGATACTAAAAGCAAATCTAATAATATAATCACTGACGCTGTTTGTTGGTTATTGGTTATTTGTTCACATTATTTTCGAATATACTCCATGTGCTTGAGTCTGCTAGCAGGACAACTTGTCGGTGGATTATTTGTTTATTCTGAGCATTTGACGAATGATTGTTTTGTAAACGAAGCACATTGTAATGAAGAGTTAAGAAACATTTGTTGAAAGATAAAGCTGCCAACTGTATTGGATCTAAGAGCAGCTGCACCGCAAACCGTAAGTAAAAAGCAGGGCTCTCAAGTCTCACGCATTCACCGTGAGACACACGCAATTTCAACCAGTTCACACGCTCTCACGCCACACTTTGTATTTCTCACGCTGAAAAAGGGATAACTTGTCCCGCTCTTTTTCTCCCACTCTGGTCTATGCATCCCTGCCTCTGCTGAATCATTTTTATCCCTGGTGGGGATAAAAACGTCCCGCGAACCCGCTCCTAAGTTCCGATCTAAATCAAATGATTCGTGATAGGCGCTCTGAAGTCCCGTTCTGAATCAAATGATCCGCGATCCGACTGGAGCGCTTCGAAATCACTTTGCGACGCAGTGTTTTACTGATTCCGAGTTTCTAAAATCTCCGTTGATACTGTGTTCTTTGCTCGCTTTCTCTGTTTTTCTCTAAATTTATTCGTTGTTTGAAATGAAATCATTACAATTAATAGGGCTAACTTACAATGTTTTTATTAAATTGTGATCACATTAGACACAGTTTCCGTCATATTAAAAACATTTCATGACATGACACTAATTATCTGGTACTTGCCTAAAAAGACGGGTGTATAATGTGCGTTGTTAACAGATTACCCTAACATTAGGTTACTTAGGCTATAGCTTTATTGGAGTTGGTTCAAACCTCCACCTGTGGAGAGAGAAAAAAGTTTTCAAAAGCAATCCCCCCTCTGCTTTTTTCACAAATTGCACCCTGGGTAAATCTGATAAAAGACAAATTTATAAAGTGATTTTTTATATATATTTGAAAAATTCAAATGTATCAACATTGTTGGGAGGGTTATTTTGGAAATGTAATAGGTTACAGATAAGTTACTCTATTTAAAATGTAATAAGTAGCGTAACTATTTTAAGTGTTTTAAAAGTAATGTAACTGACTACATTTGATAACTTCAAATGTAAATTCAGTTATCGAATAAGCATATGTCCTGTTCTGTGTCCTAAACTCCTGAAACATTGGTGTCTCATATTTTAGTCTAGACCAGTCAATGTGATTTGGGAAATCGAATCTGTATGTGTGTGAATCGTTAACATTTTCATAAGTAACTATAATTTAACTGTACATTGTTTCTCAGTGACTGTAACAGATTTTATTTTGTTATTAAATTACTTCTTTCCATTACTAGTTAGTGTAGTTAAGTTCGAGCCCCTACCACTGTCATTAAGGCATCAAAATGTGCAAAAAAACACTTGAAATACAAAATGTTATTCATAAGTTCAAATGTGTAGGCCTACTCTCTCTCTCTCTCACACACACACACAGCTTGACATAGGCTACATGCTCAGGGCAAGCTCTGCAATCCTACTGTATGTGTACCGTACGTACATTGAGCACTGCTGTTAAGTTGGCGTATTTGTGGCCACCTTTCTTTTTATTTTTGATACATTTGCATTTTTGAAATGTATAAAACATTTCATTTTATTTGTATGAATTTGACTTTTATCAGATTTACCAGTTGTTGTCATTTCTATTTTGTGCTGGTTAATTTTGAACAATAGATAAAATTGAACTTCTAGCAAAAACTTGAGAGATTTGCGTTGGGCCGAGGGGCCCCTGCTGCAAATATTTGAGAGGCTCCTCCCCTAATAGTAATCTCACTCCAAACTTTTTCCAAAACTTGAGAGCCCTGAAAAAGTTTCACAATGCTTTCTTTGTAAATGAGAATTCATGTGGATGAAATGTTTTAAAAACTTACTTATGTGCTATCCACCTTATTGCTCAACGCAAAGTATGGGCGAGACTTCCGGTTCATTAGCCGATATAGGAGAATAATGAGAGGAACGACGTGTAATAAATGGTAAAACTGATTAATCCCAAAACGTTTTACATTTATAAAGCTCTAAAACCTTACTGACTCATGTTTTAGTGCACTTCCTGCGAATATGGAAAAATAAAGGGTCTCAATTAAATATGTGCAGTTTCACGATTAGTGCATTTTCACATTTCCTATTTGCACCTTGAGAAGATAATAGCTGCATCAAAGCTCCAAAACGAAGGCTAGTAAAGCATGTTAACATAAAGATATGACAAAGATTTTTGGTATACATTATCTTTAAGGGGTGTAGTATTGATATATGAATTCACATACATTCAGTTTTGTTGAGTGTGGTCATAGAATGAGTAAACATGTTGATGGTCACAATAGTGACCGGTGGGATAACAGTGAGTTTACACTCTAAAAACTGCTGGGTTAAATAAAACCTAGCGCTGGGTAAAATATGGACTGCGGTTTTTAGAGCGTAGGTATACAATATAAATCCAATTGCAGCTGTTAATGAAAATTACACAGAAATGTTGCAATGACAAAATATTGTACTAAATTAAAAATTAAAATGTTACAAAAAATTACAATATTGATGTTGTAATACTGGTAGCACTAATATAAAGATCTGATGTTATATTTTACAAAAAAGTAACAATTTTAAAATACGTTGATATGTTTTTCTTTTTGTTTTTTTTTTTTATCTCAGTGCTTCTATCAATGTTGTATAAGGTTTTTTTATGCATGGTGGTAACCCTTACAGAAAAATAAGGTGGATAGCAAGGGCTGTTGATACTATTTCCAATGCAGTGATCTTAGCCAGTCATAACAGTGGTAGTTTACTGTCACGTCTTAAAGGTACCAGTCGTCAAAAATGGATTATAAGAGGTCAAAACGAGGGTTGAAAATGAAGTAAATCAATAACAAAAGTAAAAAAAAAAAAAAAAATAAAGAAAGGTGTATTTTTAGGGCTTGCATTTATTTGGGACTGTAATTGACCATGGTTGTATACTTAAGATGTGAATATTTCAAATGAAAAAAAAAAATATTTTCAGTGTAAAAAATTCAATAATCAGTATTCACCTCCCAAACTTAATTTCCAAAATTGCCAATCTTTTTAAAAATATGATGCAGATGGATTTTGCTTAAAAAGACCTTTGACATTAATTTACTTCCATGGCCATATATGTAAACCTTATTAAAAAAAATGTAACAACATAAGTAAACATCAGGGAACATACTTAACTAATAATAAATAATCACAGGAACAATCATACTCTTATTATTTTAGCATGGCATTAAAATGCGTTTCTGAAAATAAATCACAATCAAAATGGTTTATTGTGCTTGACAGCAATGTTTTATTATAGGAATCAAATACCTAAACTGAGCAATATGAATCAGTAATATGTGATAGTACTACAACACGTGACTGGTGTTAAACAGTTTGGCCTGAGATGCGAAAGCCACTTCGGTCTTACAAAATGTAACAGCACTACAGAAAACAAACTACAACAT
This sequence comes from Cirrhinus mrigala, assembly GCA_036247105.1. Classification (NCBI taxonomy): domain Eukaryota; kingdom Metazoa; phylum Chordata; class Actinopteri; order Cypriniformes; family Cyprinidae; genus Cirrhinus; species Cirrhinus mrigala. Next base: position 22,124,523 of record CM070020.1, on the reverse strand, counting down.
GTCAAGTTGAACAGAGTGGAATATTGCAAAGCCAAAGCATTTCCACTACAAATGTACAAAACAGCAACAATAAAATGATTCCAGCTTCAGAATGTACAGCAAATTATGTAAATAGTACTTCAATGTTGTGTTTGATAAAGGAAAATACAATACCACAAAACTATACAAAACAAGACTTGTGTAAATGTAAAAAAAAAACTGAAGTGTGAAACCCAGTGATAGAAATGAGGTGCCTTCAGCATGCTGATACAAACAATGCTGTAGCTTATTGCACACGGGGAACCACACACGACATAAAATACCACGTTAATCAAATGTAATCAATTAATGAAATAAATTAGTAACCTGAACCAAACAGGCAGTTCAGTTAAGTCACAAAAATGGCACTTAAACATGTTTCAACTATGTGGATTGATGGATACCTGACTATTTAGTCTTATCTGACTTTTAGATTGCATGTTTTATAGTAGCAATAAACAGATGTGTGCAACAGTATGTTGTGCTGTTGATGTGCTTCTCAACTACATGTGCACTGATCCATCAATCTATTGCAAAATGCTGTTGAAACAGGTTTACATAGTTATACGCAAGCTTTTCAAAATGGTCCACTAAATTGAGATTTACTGTTAATGTATGTAAGGGTGAATGCATCTCACACCCAAAAACACAGAAGCTTACTTACAATTATGCATATTTTGACTGTTTTTACTGTGGTAAATTTAAACCACAATAATCAAAAGCAATCACTTTGTCATAGCACACAATAAAAAAAAACATTCAAAATGTAAAAAAAGTGGTCTTTTTGGAGGGGAAAAACAAAAAACAACTATCAATGAAGCTTGGCACTAATTTAAGAGATTCTACATCTCTCTAATTTAAAGGGAAATTCTATTATAGTTACATGGGGAAGCAGGATAAGTCGGTATGTTGTAACTCACAAGAGACTATAAAATGGCGAGTGACAGTTGTGTCATTTTGTGCTATAATGTGTATATAAAGGCGAGGAAGCTTAGGAGAGTTCAAGACTTGTGGTGTTCAGAAGCCGGAAGGAGTGAGAATGTTCATGTCTCGATGTCTCAGTCTGTGACAGGATGTTTTCTTTCCATCCTCACTGCTCATCTCGATCTTGGGAGATTTTAAATTGGCGGGATCTTCAACTGTGAGGTTTACTTGGGTTTTCATGGCATCCATTGTGTTGGACTTCTGAACACCAAAGTATGATTGCAGCATGAATCCCCCTGTAGGAAAAAATGTTTACATTAATACATATTCCTAATCGTATTGTGAATTTCCCAAAATTTATATAGTGCTTTTCACAATACAATACAATACACATGTGAATGTTTGTAATGCACTACCAGTCAAAAGTTTTTGAACAGTAAGATTTAAAAAAAACATTTTTTGAGGAATTATTTTCTGCTCATCAAGTCTGCATTTATTTAATCCAAAATACAGCAATAACCATACAATTTTGAATTATTTTTACTACTTAAAATAACTGTGTTCTATTTGAAGATATTTTAAAATGTAATTTATTCCTGTGATCAAAGCTAAATTTTCAGCATCATTACTCCAGAGTTCAGGGTCACACAATCCTTCAGAAATTATTCTAATATGCTGATTTGCTGTTCATTACATTCATTTTTTAGGATTCTTTGATTGAAAAGATCAAAAGATCAAAGTTGTGAGGGGGGGGGATTAATACTTTTATTTAGCAAGGATGCTTTAAATTGATCAAAAGTGATGATAAAGACATTTATGTTATAAAAGATTTCTATTTTAGACATGCTGTTCTTCTGAACTTTCTAACTTTATAATAATAATAATAATGATAATAATAATGTTTTTTGAGCAGCAAATCTGAATATTAGAATGATTTCTAATCATGTGACTGAAGTAATAATGCTACAAAATTCAGCTTTGAAATTACAGGAATAAATTAAATTTTAAAATATATTCAAATAGAAAGCAGTGATTTTAAATAGTAAAAATATTTCAAAATTGTACTGTTTTTGCTGTACTTTGGATCAAATAAATGCAGGCTTGGTGAGCAGAAGAGAATTCTTTAAAAAAAAAAAAAAAAAAAAAAAAAATCAAAAACGTACTGTTCAAAAACTTTTGACTGGTAGTGTATTTTAATATCTTTAGGCCTTTAGTCACATTTACCAAATTAGACCTAGGCGATAGTATACACTGAAAAAAATTGGCATAGGAGCAATTTTGTACTGCAAGTACATTTCACAATTACAAAGAACGGGCAAGTAACGCATTTAATTAAACTTAAAATTCAGATGTATTGTATATGTGTGTATACTGAAGGTATGCTGATATAGTATGACGTACCAACTTATAAGGGCAATAATATAGTTCCTTTTTGGAAAGAACTAAATTAATGTAAAATCTGGTTGCCAAACAAATATTGCATAAAGGACAAACAATCAAATCTGAGGTTATAATTAGGCCTCTTTAAAAGCTAAAGTAATAGCCATATAACAGGTTCTTGCCAGGTGTCTTGGTTTCTGATCCTGGGTCAGTGGGGGATTTCTGCACGATGGGCCGCACCCCGAAGAGGCTCCATCGCTCTCCTCCTCGTCCACCTCCTTCGTTACCTCCCATTGAAATGCTTGATGAAATTGCTGGACTTAAACGGAGTAGTGTTGTGAGGACTCTGGCTAAACCAGTGCCTGTCAGAGAAAAGAGAGATCAGTGAATTACTTATAGTAGTAGATTGTTCTATTGTGCGTTACAAATTCAATTTTGTATTTAAACAGTCTATAACTACAAAACGAGGCTGTGAAACAGTTTTTTCACCTGTGCCTGATGTTTAGGGGATGAGGGGAAGGACAAAGTGATGGACGGTGCTGATGTTGAAAGCTTGTCCTCTCTGAAGTCCTCTTTTGGCATCTTCAACTCCTATAAAAAGGAAAGAAAACAGCTGTTTATATATTACTAGTGGTGCGTCATAACAATGCAGGTCCCTCCCATGGGAAATGTTTATCATGGTCTGTTATCACAGTAACAGCAATACAGCAAAACAACATGACGCATGTCTATTTAGCTAGCGCTAGTTCAACACAACAAAATATTAGATATCACAAAAAAGATTAACTGAAACGCTTTACAGTAAAAAAGAAGAAGACCTCAACGGATGTACTGTACTTTAAAAAAAAAATACATAATAATAAATAAGTGCTGTAATGCTGGAGCTTCAGGGTCGTAATACACTAAGTTAGTCCAACGACATTACCTAACTGCTCCCAACAGCTAATGTGCAACATTAAATAGCTGATAGTAACATAATAATGTCTTCTAATGACGTTAATCCAGCTCTCTTGACATTTAACAGCGATATATTGGTTTCTTTAGTAGTTAAATGGCTCCAATCCAAACACTAGAAGCTTCCGTGCGCTGGTAAACAGGCCGTTGTTTACAACAGAGTACCTACCTTTTCCGCTCTATAGCTCGTTTATTATCTGATCCAGCGGGGTCTTCCATTTGGTCCATGTTTGTTAAATTAATATTTGTTGGTGGTATGCTGATGAAGTCGGAAAATAACGAAAAAGCTTCGTTAAAGTAGTTTTTTTAAGCGAGCGCAAGGGTATCCTATCGAGAACAAGAACAAAACGTAGTGCCAAAATGACGGACAGGAAGTTCAACGTTTCATAATAAAAGCCCCTCCGCAACAGTATGAGGGCGTGGACTTCCGACACACCTCCAGCAAAGCCCAATGAAACCGCAAGAAGATCGTTTAAACGTATATTTTTAGGCGTCAACAACCCTTTTTATATTTAGATACGCCTAGTCTTATGATAACAGGCAAATAAAATCACCTAGGTCGTTGACACAAGCAAAAATAAATCTGTGTCCGTGTGTGTGATCAGAATATTTTACATACATTACAGAAATATAAGCAGTAGTCCATTCAAACGTGTAACTTAGCATAAACGCAGAAAAATAGATAAACATTCTACTCTGCTGAAAAAACAGCTAAAACCAGCCTAGGCTGGTTGGCTAGTCTTAGCTAGTTTAAGCTGATTTTAGCTGGTCTCCCAGCCTGATCAGCTAAGGAAGTGGCCAAAACCCCTCTAAAACCAGTCTGCGGATCAGCTATGACCAGTTAAGACAAGCCTGGATGGCCAGCTAAATCCAGCCAACCAGCTTAGGCTGGTTTTAGCTGTTTTTTTTTTTTTCTTTTTTCAGCAGGGACTCCTGATAAGAAATAGTAGTATAAATAGCAATATTAATTGATTAGATAGATTAAATATTAAATGGAGATGAATTAAATGAAGATAAAGATTAGTTACAGGTAAAATGAACATTTATTTCCGACGTCACATGGAAGGCACTGCATTACAGCATTTTGCATAGGACAACCTTTTTTACTTTTAATAAAGAAACTAAAATGAAGCTGAATAAAATGACAGTGACTTTTTTCTGACTTCCGATGCAGTCTGCAATATCAGGCAACCTTTACATACACAAAACATGGACATTTTCATGATAAACATTATTAGCAATAAAATAACATTGATGTAAACCCAATTTTAAGGCGCCACTGCATTTTTTAAAAAAAAACATTATGAATAAATAAGTTTGACTACAACATTAAAAAACTGACAGAAAACCAGTACATTGGTACATTCTCCAAAACATTATGCAAGGAAAAAATTATAATGAATTATCCAGAGATTTTTTTCCCCCTAATTGACTGAAAACCAAAGAAATAAAAAAAAATAAAAAACTTACGATACACATTTACATGTTTATAGGTTATTTAAACCTAAATACATTCCCTGGGTTAATGCCTGTATTAAACAGAACATTTAATCAAGCGTTATCTAAAAAGGTAGTTAGAGAATATTTCTCTCATTCTCTCATTTAAGAATTCAAAATCAAAGCACCATATATAATTTGAATTTTTTTTTTTTTTTTTTGTCCAGCATCATCGCAAACACCATTCACAACAGTTTTTAAGCTCTTTATACAGTACATACTATAAATAGTATATGACTACACAGAATTTAACCTAAAAAAGAACCCAGTGCTATACACTTCATATGAGTTTTTGAACTGTTATTGCTATGAAAACGATCTTGATTTTTATGTATATATATATATTCCTTTCCAGAGCTGTTTCCAGAGTACAGATTAACCATAGTACTAAACTAAATTGGACTGACAGTGCAAGTTAGTTCATGACTAGACAAATCTGCTCCCATTTTCCAGTTCATTCTATGTATATAATGTACTTAATTACAATATGTGACTACTGCGTGCAAAAAAATTTACATTTCATATTCTCGGTGCAAGATATTCTTTCAGATGACCCATGCTCTTATTGGATTATAATGCCATACTTCATAGTTTTTTGTTTTTCTTTTCTCTGAGGTTTCTGTAATAAATAGAAAGCATAAAAAAAGCAAATGCAACGTATGGCACAGGAGTTGTGAAACTGCACCACCTGAAAAAAGTTGGAAGGTATCCTTCATTCTGTGTTCAAGTCAATAAGGCGGGCATCACTTTAAGTGAGCCAGTTTGATTGGTCACTCCTAAGGACATCTTAAAGGTGCAGAGTTGATCGATATAGCGCTCCATTGAGCTTCACTGCGACTCAGCTCTTTCCAGAAACTTCCCTTTGGAACCTAAAACACAGTTACAGCAAGTATTACCAACTAATGATTAATAATAATAATTGTGTTCTATGTCACAGCCTATGACTTATCCCTTCTGATTACCTGACGTTTTGGTAGTGCCCAGAAGGGGGCATCAGATTGGATTTTCCTTTCTGCAACATGGCTGGTGAAGCTGGCAGGCCATTCTTAGGCAACATCTGGATGAAACACAACAAATATGTGCAATCATAGTAAGTAAACAGTTAATTTATTATGTGACAGAAGTGATGTTTTGAGTCACATGTTGTTCTGGTAAGCACATGGCAGGCCCACAAGGATACACTGAACAGTGGAAAGGTGTGAGAAGTTAAGTCCTGCAGATACTGGGACATATGGACATTGTTTGGAAGTTTACTGGATGTTACAGAGAAAACTAGTGATGGAACCAACAGGGTAGAGCAGAAGATTTGCAGATAAAATGGATATCTGCTGCTTTTACTATTCTTTTAGTGGGTTTGTCAGCTGTTTTTTCATGGGCTAGCATTATTTGTTTGAACTGTTAAAGGAAATCTCCTCAAACTGCAAAATGAACTGATTTGTGTAATGCTCGTTTGAATAGACTTAGTGAAAGATTCGCTAAGTTCACCTAAGTAAATTTTTATTTGAATTGCACGGCAAATTAATTAAGAACCTTTGCTTTACAACCCTAGTGATGTGAGATGAAAAGGAGTGAACTGAACTTGATTTAATTGTGAAATAATGGAGTTTTATTTTTGAAATGTTGAATAACCTTTAACATGTGAACCCTTTTTCTTAAAAGGATAGTTCACCCAAAAATGAAAATTCTGTCATTAATTACTCACCCTCATGTCGTTCCAAACCCTTAAGACCTTCGTTCTTCTTTGGAACACAAATTAACCATCTCAACTACCACGTTTAAGGCCCAGAAAGGTAGTAAGGACATTGTTAAAATAGTCCATGTGACATCAGGGGTTCAACTGCAAAGTTATGAAGCTACAAAAATAACGGCTTTATTTAAACATTTCTTCTCTTCTCTGTCAGTCTTCGTAGCACATTCACGAGAGTACCGCGACACAGGAGATGGCATTCTGATGTAGAACACCCATTTCTCTTAGCTCATTGTCTGTATATTCTGGTACAAATAAGTAAGGCTGCGCTAAAAATTGAAAGTCTTTCTCTTTGTCGAAATCTTCAGGTATGTTTACGAAGACATTTTACAAAGACATGTTTACGAAAGGTGCAGCGCATCCTGGTTCTATGTCAGAACACCGGCTCCTGCATCAGCATTACCACACACATGCATCGTGGTACAGTTGTGAATGTACGTTTAAGACTGAAACAGGAAACTGTTGAATGAAGTCGTAATTTTTTGTTTTCTTTGCACACAAAAAGTATTCTTGTAGCTTCATAACATTACGGTTGAACCACTCATGTCACATTGGACTATTTTAACAATGTCCTTACTACCTTTCTGGGACTTGAACATGTCAGTTGCATTGCTGTCTATTCAGGGTCAGAAAGCTCTCAGATTTGTGTTCCGAAGATAAACAAAGGTCTTGCGGGTTTGAAACAACATGAGGGTGAGTAATTAATTACAGAATTTTAATTTTGGGGTGAACTATCTCCTTAATTGAACTTCTGAATTGAATATTTAAATTTCTGAATTATTTTGTATCTGTATTTTGCTTCAAAATTAATAACAGTTCCCTTGTATGGTTCTTATTTTTGGTACATTAATATTTCACCCATATTCTTAACAGGGTTTCCACTCCAATAAAGAATTATTTCATTCCAGAACAAAAGTTTACAGACAATGTACTCACCCTCTTGTCATCCAAGATGTTCGTGTCTTTCTTTCTTCAGTCGTAAAGAAATTAGGTTTTATAGAAAAACATTTCAGGTTTTTTCTCCATATAGTGGACTTCTATGGTGCCCCTAAATTTGAACTTGCAAAATGTAGTTTAAACACAGCTTCAAAGGGCTCTAAACAATCCCAGCCGAGGAAGAAGGGTCTTATCTAGCAAAACGAGCTGTTATTTTCTTAAAAAATGTACAGTTTATATACTTTTTAACCTCAAATGTTAAATGTCTTGTCTAGCTATGCGATGCCAATGCGTACTCTGTGCAGTGCCGTTCAAAAGAGTTAGGGTGTGTTGAAAAACATCTTATTTTCTCCTCCTACTTCAAAATCGTCCTACATCACTGTTTTACCTTTTTTTGTAAAGGGCGGTTGACCTTCTTTGCAGGTTCGCTTTGTAAATACTGGGTTGGTACTTCTGCAGCGATGTAGAATGATTTTGAAGTTGAAGGAGAAAATAAGATAAGAGATTTTGGACATACCCTACACATGCGCAATGCAGAGCTAGACAAGACGAGCATTTGAGGTTAAAAAGTATATAAATTGTTTTTTTTTTTAGAAAATAATGGATCGCTTGTTAGATAAGACCCTTCTTCCTTGGCTGGGATCATTTAGAGACCTTTGAAGCCGCATTAGAATTACATTTTGGAAGTTTAAATTTGCAGGCACATGAACATCTTGGATGACAAAGGGGTGAGTAAATCTATCTGTAAAGTTTTGTTCTTAAAGTGAACTAATCCTTTAAATGTATGAATCCTTTGTAGAGTTGACAGGCTTGACAGAACATTTTGCTGATAAAACGACTTGCTTAGCACATCAAATAGCAGTCTATTATAATTATGCAGATAGTCTAATTGTTAAGCAGTGCATTTGCCTGGGAGGACACTCACCTCTGCAGGCTGAGAGGGTTTGGTTATGGGACAGGGTGGAGGGGGTCTGCTGGGTGGTAGCGGTCTTGTTTTGGGGGTTGCTGATGGAGATGGCTGGGACGGCTCTGAATGCTGTAAACTCTGCTTGTGTGCAGCATAGGCTGGAATTGGTGGTGGTTTCACAGTGGGCCGAACCACAGAATGTCTGGATCGAGGTGGACCCGTAGGACTCGCTCGAGGACTGGCCTGAATGAAAAAAAAACTTGTTGTTTGTATGCCAAATCAGTTTTCCAAATCACCAGTTTCAATTACCATCAATGAATGCATTTCACATGGATTTTTGGGATGGTGGAATGTGAGTAATTTTCAGTGACAATGGCTGCACCAATTCAAATGGTTTCTCCATAACTGATCTTTAGGACTGATTGTCCACACTGTCATTTTGCAATCAAATCAGAGCTATTTGTTCAGACAGTGTAGCTGATAGTCGGTAGCTGAACATCAGTTGCTATAGCAATGAATGAATGCCAAGAGACATAAGAGTGGCTGTCATTGTGGAAAGATGGAAAAAGGATTTTTTTTTCTCTCTGCTAATGTCAATTTGCATTTTTTATAATGGGTCGAGAGTCAAACCCTGAAATTGATTCTTCTGGGTATCTTTGCTCTCATATTTCAAGTATCTGGGGTAAGTATATTTTTTTCCCCTGTAAGCTCTGTTTGATTTCTGTTGTGTCCAAAATGATGTAAAAAAGCTACTTGAAATATAACTGGCCTGTTCAGACTGAAGTGTAAATCAGATTTAAATGGATTTAAAAATATATGAATCAATGTATTATTAATAGACTGTTGTAGTATTTATTCATATTTTGAATTTGCTATCATGTTTTATATTTTAAGTTTTCATTCCCATTTTAATTAGTTTGACTAATTTTATGTGGTTTTGTCATGTTTTATTAGTATTGTTAGATTTCTGTTTAACTGTTTTTATTTCAGTTTAAATAATTCAGCTTAACTTATTTATTTCAATTCTTTTAGCCATGGTAACTTCCATTTTTTCATTTATAACTGAATTGAATAATTTTTTTTTTTTTTTTTTTTTTTTTTTTTTAATAACAGTACTGATTTGGATGGGTTTAGATCTGGTTCCATGTGATTTCTTGCTGTTTGAACAACAAACAACTAAATGGATTTGAGTTGGATACAGTACATTTTTGCTTGCTGTCAGAACAAAGCCAACGATGCACAAAACCGTGCTTTTGGATGGATATTTCGAACCCACGCTGACAACAAAACAACTTCACACCTGTTCATCAGCATGAGATTTCTTTGGCTGGAACACTGGATTGGCGTGACCCGTCGTGTGACTTTTAGTCTCAGGGGTGTCTGGAACACTGACAAGAAGAGAAATAACACATTTTCAAATGCAAGAAGTGCCAAATGCATGAAGATCACTGCATGCACATGTTTGCATTTCACAGTTAAGATTTTAGGTGATTACTTGATGCATATTTGGGTAGTAGGAAGGGTGGGGCTTTTGGTGGAAAAGAGCTTCTGTCTGCAGCGGCACCAACAGACAAATATAATAACCAATCCCAGAAGGAAAAACAGGATCAGGAGAATCAGGACAAGAGAAAAGTTGCCTGCACAGGATAAAACAAGAACAAAACACATCAACAAAAGAGGTAATTTAAGATAACATTCAATTAAATAAACATTTTTATTAAGCATCTGTTGACGTACTGTGTGTGATCACAGGCCCACTGTCCAAACTTCCTCCAGAACCAGACGTGTCACAAAACGGTGGTGCCCAACCCGGGTTACAATGACATCTGTGGTTATTATTACAAAGCTGAAGAGCAAACAAGCAAAATCATTTTTTAAAAATAATTTAAAGGAACAGATCAACCAAAAATGAAAACCTAAAAAGAAAGGACTAAAATATGGACCATAGCACACAAAATGTATGTTATGTTATGTTTTTTTTAGGGCTATTAGTCGATAAAATTTTTAAAACTAATTAATGGCATGATGTGTTGATTAATTAATCTAATTAATAGCTAAATAAATTTGTCTGTGAAAATACCCACAAAAGATTATTTAAGGCTATTTTGTGTTAAATGAGAAAGTATCAAGTAGACATTACAAATTGTAGCTTTAGAAAGAAATATTTGATTTGATACAGCATAAAATTTATTACACACAAACATTTAGGCTGCAACGGCCTAATGTAAACTGTGGAACATAAAAGAAGAAAATTTGAGAAACATCTGAGTATTTTTTGTTCATGCAATGAAAGTCAAAATGAAACAAAAGAAAGGTTTGAAAATGTGAGGGTGAGTAAATGATGACAGAATTTAAATTTTTTGGGCTGTGAACTATCCCTTTAATGTTTTTATTATTATAATTATTTTTATTATTATTATATCATAATTGTTATTTTTGTCTTGTTTTAATGAAATGATTCTCTAAATAAACTAAATCTACCAGCAGGTGGCGGTAAAAGTCTTTATGAGCTATTCACTCATTCGATTCGATTCGTTCAAACGGCTGATTCATTCAGAAATGAAGTAAAGGGCTCTCTTTATGAATGGACCTTTGAATCACACGATTCGTTCAAAACGCAGATTCATTCAGAAACTAAACACCACACACTGTGCAGAGACGTGCTACAATACTGCTATGCCTTTAAAGGTAATATGTTCTCTGCAAAATTGGGCAAAACATAATACAATGTTTAAAATCCAACAAAATATTAACTTCTTATTTACTGAACCATTTGTATACAATCACATTTAAGCTTGTGATAGATCGGGACAAAATCAGTACTCGTCATGTTGCTCCTGCTGCCCGTGTGATACATGATATATATAATTATGAGACAAAACACATAAAGGTGCATTTTTTTTGTACCAATATCTTGAATTTTAGGGCATAACTGCATTTATGGAGTTAACTGTATGAAATATAAGATGATGTACAGGTCTGGGGTTGGGGTCAGTGCGTTCACTGCGCTAAAATATTTTAATCTTGTTATTTTTCATAACTAATTAATGCGTTAAACTGACAGCCCTAGTTTTATTTTTTTTTCTTGACAGACACTGTGGGAGAAAGCTACTTTAAAAAGTATTCAGAAATATTCTTGGAAAAATCATACAAATTGCGAACAACATGAGAGTGAGTAAATGATGACAAAGTTTCCTTTGTATCTTTCCTATGACACAGATATTAATTCTGTAGTGTAAAATGCCTTATAAAGTAACATAATGTAATCTGCATTCAGTGGAACTGATTACACCACTGAAGTCTGCTGTAAATTTAGCACATCCAAAAATACTCAGATTTTCTCATATCCTCAACTGAACTAGTGTGGGTAGACACAACCCGCACTAAAATCAGTCACATTTATAAATACTAACCTGCATGACAAAAATAGTGAGGGATTTTTTCACTGATGTTATAGATGGTACTTACGGTTAGAGACAATGATATAAACAGCAAATGCTTCAGGGCAGTAGCTATAAGATGACCATGTATGTGCAATCAAGTTGACTCAGCTCTATGTAGAAAATAAGCAATATGGACTTACGCCATGGCCATGACATTTGGTACTGCATTCATCGGCTTGGAGGAAAGACGCATTGCGACATTCCCCTTCAAAACAGATCTGTTCAGATAGAAAATGAAGCAAAACGTTGATGAAATATATTCTCAGGAAAGGGACAGTTAACCCAAAAAGGGTTAGAAAATTCTGTCATTATTTACTCACTCTCATTTCCTTCCAAACCCGTAAGACCTTCATTCATCTTGGGGACACAAATTAAGATATTTTCATTTATTTTAACTACATTTCTGGGCCCTGAATGTGTCAGTTGCTGGCAGTGCAGGGTCAGAAAGCTCTCAGATTTCATCAATTTGTGTTCCGAGGTGAACAAAAGTGTTACGGGTTACGACACGAGGGTGAGTATTTAATGACAGAATTTTTGTTTTTGGGTGAACTATCTCTTTAAATCAATCTGTCATTAGATCTATTCAGTCTATCAGTACCTACCGCGTTCTCCCCACATTTGGTCCCGGTCTGAACCAGGCCAGGGTCTAGAGTGTCACTATGGTCCTCATTACTCTGACTGTGCTGGTACACATGTGTGCCTCTGCACAGGATCTTTTGTTGATCAATGTGGATGTTGGTGTCTATGGCGACGGCATTGGATTCTAAAGGCTTGCTGGCAGCACTCAGGCACTGAATTTTCCCACATTTAGCATTCCTAAACAGAGGACCAATAGGACGTCTTTGATCAGCCCAAATGATGATGATGACATACACTAACAGGCAAACGTTTGGAATAGTCATGATTTTTTCAAATGTTTTTCAAAAATCTCTGATACTCATCAAGGCTGTAATATTGTGAAATTCTTTTACAATTTAAAATAACACTTTTCTATTTAAATATTTTTTAAAATGTAATTCATTACTGGGATGGCAAAGCTGAATTTTCAGGAGTCTTTAGTGTCACATGATCTTCAAGAAATCATTTGCTTATTTGGTGCTTAAATATTAATAATAGTTTAATGTTGTAACAATGTTGATGTGAATACAGCTTTTGAGGCTTAATATATATTTCAGGATTTTTTGATAAATAGAATGTTTAAACGAACAGCATTTAATGTGTCCTTTTTTATGCATTTTCAATTTCTCTCTTACCCCAAACATTTGGTATAATACAGTTTCAACAAAAAACATTAAGCAGCAAAAACTTCTGTTTTCAACACTGATAGTAATAAGAAATGTTTCTTGAGCACCAAGTATTTGAATGATTTCAAAAGGATCATGTGACTCTGTAGAATGGAGTAATGATGTTGAAAATTCAGCTTTGCATCACAGAAATAAATTGTATTTTAAAATATATTACAGGTTTTTGAAATTGTAATAATATTTCATAATATTACTGATTTTACAGAATTTTTGATCAAATAAATGCAGCCTTGGTGAGCATAAGAGACTTCTTTCAAGAACATCAAAAAAACTTAATTATTCCAAAATTTGACTGTTGACTGTAAATGTATCTCACCTTTCAGTGCATTTCCTGTATGTACCCATTAAACTGCCACAGTTTCCAAAGGGGTCGCCTGCTTTATTTACGTCAGTAAAGCAACGATCAGGAGCAGGACGGGCATCTAAGACACAGAGACAGAAAATCAACTTAATAGCAGAACTAGAACAGAACAGAACAAACACATTAACTCACGTCTCAAGTTATAACTCAACTGGACTGTTAGCTACAAAGAGCAGCAGATGGCCTCACTACTTTATTATATAAAGTGTAATTTATTCCTATGATGCAAAGCTACAGTGTCACTTGATTTTTTTTTTTTTATTAAAAAAATGGTCACTTAGTTTTGAATTTTTATAAATATTGATTTGCTGCTTTAGAAACACTGTCACCAATGTTGTGCTGCTATTTTTGTGGAGGCTGTGACTGAATATTCGGTGCTTGGTTTTACGGTGTTACTTTTAAACTTAGGGACTTTTAGCAGACATTAGTAGACACAGACCTTTGCCCCACAGAGAGAGGCACTGCTGCTCCAGCGTCAGACAGATTCCTGTGTAACAGTAGGCGCTGCCACCTGCACAGCTGCTGCCATCCACCAGGTAAAAGTTAGCAGGACAGGACTCTGATTTCCCATCACAGAACTCAGGCAGGTCACAGGAGCCTGAAGGTGGACGGCACATCACTCCTGGACTCTTCAGCTGGTCAAGAGTGTGAGAAAGCAAACAGATCAAACTGTATTAATTTACAACAGAGTCAGAGAACTACACAACAATGGACATTTGAGAGCAAGAATACCCTAAAATGACTCTCTGCATTTTAAATATTATTATTATTATAACAATTTAAGAGCAAAACATTTTGCAGATATCAAATCCTGAGTAATAAAAGATTTGTTGTATAAGCTGACATAATATTTAAAGATAAAAGTATTACTTTTATAGTTCACCCAAAAATGAAAATTCTGTCATTAATTACTCACCTTCATGTTGTTCCAAACCCGTAAAACCTTAGTTCGGCTTCAGAACGCAAATTAAGATATTTTTGATGAGCTTTCTGACCCTGCATAGACAGCAATGGTCCTACCACGTTCAAGGCCCAGAAAGGAAAGGAAAAAAGGAAAGGAAAGGACGTGACGTGTGGCCAAGTACGGTGACCCATACTCGGAATTTGTGCTCTGCATTTTACCCATCCAAGTGCACACACACAGTAGTGAGAAGTGATCAAACACACACACACCGTGAACACACACCCGGAGCAGTGGGCAGCCATATTGCTATCGCTGCGGCGCCCGGGGAGCAGTTGGGGGAACGGTGCCTTGCTCAAGGGACTCACCTCAGTCGTGGTATTGAGGGTGCAGAGAGTGCTGGTTATTCACTCCCTCCACCTTCAATCCCTGCCGGACCTGGGACTCGAACCCGCAACCTGCCGGACCTGGGACTCGAACCCGCAACCTTTCGATTACGAGCCCGACTCCCCAACCATTAGGCCACGGCTGCCCCGAAGGTGCCATGAACATCAACAAAGCAGTCCATGTGACATCAGCGGTTCAATCGTAATTACACGAAGCTACGAGAATATTTTTTGTGTGCAAAGAAAACAAAAATACAACTTTATTCAACAATTCGGAAATTATAGCCTCTGGTTGTGCAGGAACACACTATTGTCTGCGTCAGCCTAGTGACATTTTGGAGAGTATCATGCATTGTTGAATAAAGTTGTTATTTTTGTTTTCTTTCTTTTGGATTTCATCAAAAATATCTTAATTTGTGTTCCAAAGATGAAATAAGGTCTTACAGGTTTGGAACAACATGAGGGTGAGTAATTAATTCATTTTTGGGTGAACTAACCCTTTAAAAATACTATAAAAAACTGTTACAGTTTTTAAAACTTTATTTTATTCTTTCTTTCTTTCTTTCTCTCTCATTTTATGTTACCAAAACATATTTAAATAATTAAATCCCTTATTTGTTAGTTTGTTTGCTTATTTATTTACTTATTAAATTAAACTCACCACAAAATCAAATGTATTTATTTATTTTTACTCACCACTTAAAGTAACTATTAAAAGTTACATTAAAAAATTTACACAAAACTAATATTCCATTCATTCATTCATTCATTCATACCATTTAAAGTCACCAAAACTTTAAAGGGGTCCTATTATGCTCTTTTACAAAGTCTTGATTTTGTTTTGGGGGTGTACTAGAACATGCTTTCATGCTTGGTGGTTCGAAAAACGCATTATTTTTAACATAATTTGAATTATTAGAATACATTTCTCCCAGCCTGGCACAAATGGCTCGATTAGTTCCGGGTTTAACGAAGCCTCGCCTTCCAAAAAAACTAAATGTGTTTGGTTAGACGGTGTTTCAGTACTGCCACGACCCTTGTCAAAGCAGTTAGCACAAGCTAGATTAAAGTGATTCTTACGTTTTAAATATGGATATTTTTCTCACAAAAACGCATCGATTCACTACAGGAGGCCTTTATTGCCGTGTGAGGCACCTAATGGACCGCGTTGTGACATCACTGCATGCATAAAACAAACGCTGTAGTCCAAAGGAGCCGTTCGTTGTAGCTCTTAAAAAGAGATTTTTAAAAAATGAAATATCTCCCTTTGGAGTGGACTTTGAGATTTGTAACTTTGTAGATCTTTTTTATGCCCAAACATACACACCACACACTGACTAAAATTCAAAAAATTTAAACTCCTCAGTTTCATTTAATTTCTCAGTTTTTCTGATGCTGCACTACAGGAAAGTGTGTAGAGAGAGCATGAGATGAGTCTGGCAGGGATTCACCTTGCACTCATGACAGCAAACTCCATGTGCACACTCCGCTCCGATCTTCAGCGTGCAGTTGTTGGCATTACAACAGGGACTTGAGCACTCCTTTGTAGTGAAGGAAACAGAAACGGAAAATGTGAGAGTGAAAGATCAATCGCAATCACAGCGTGGGAGAAAAACGAGACAGAGGATGCAATGAAACTCTCTCCTGACCTCCACTTCCCCACAATCACACTCTTCTCCTTCCTCCAGGTATCCGTTTCCACAGCGCTGGCCTCCGTACATGACCCTGGTATTGGGAGGGTTGAACAAACACTTTCCTCCGCCAGAGCTCAGGTAGCGCTTCAGCTCTTTCTGATTGCAAGAGTTGAAGACGCGAGGGAACGGATCCCTGAAGAACAGTGACTTTTAGATCAAGTCGACTTTAAAGTGACAGTTCACCAAAAATGGAAATTCTCTCATTTACTAAAGTTACACAGGTTTGGAATGAGCATCTTTGGTTCTCACCCTGTGGCAGCAGCCATGATGCAGCCTCCATCCTCTGGCTGAGCGAGACAGCAGCCTGGACTGTCGTGGCTCATACCAAAGTTATGCCCCATCTCATGAGCCATGGTGGCAGCAACCCCCACAGCACTCTCAGAGTGGTCCTATGGAGAGAGGCAGTCAAAACAAAAAACTGAGTCCACACAGCTATGAAAAAAAAAAATCAACAGAATAATGCTGTAGGTCAATTTACCGAATTGACTCCACCAGATTGGTATTCAGAACACATGGCTTTAAGGGGAGCCAAACCAATGATCGTGCCCTGAAAAGAAGCACCCCTACAAACACAACAAAAACAACTGTTAAAATCAAATCAAACCAATGCACTGACTAGCTGAAGTGGAATAGGTAGGGCTGTCCTCAACTAAAGATTTTTCTGGTCACCTAGTAGTGGTTAATTTTAAGCATTAGTTGACTAATCGCATGTTTATTAATAAATCATTTAAATCATAATAATGAGCCTTTAATTGCCTACATAGCCTAATAAGCGTTTAAGCACGCACATAAAGCTTGCCACAGCACACCGGCAGAAGTAATGATTATGAATGTGTCAGGGAAAAACAGTAACAAGGCTGCATTAGCTTAATAATAATTTATTGTTACTAGTGCTTTTTTTGTTTTCAGCTTAAGAGATGAAGTCGGCAACACTGACTCATCATCTCCGCAGTAGTGATGCACCTGTATACATGTTTCATATGGGTTACATAATCGGAGAACATTTGTTTTCTATTTGAATTGGTTCATTTAAAAGTAGACATTTCGCTCCATATATATATATATGTCTGTAAGGCAAGAATACACAGAGTTTCGAGTTGACAAGTTCACAGAGACCGCTTTCATTATTTTACAAAAACACGTTTTGTTGTTATTGTGAGTGCACACAAATAAACATAGAGTATTTTAAGAGCAAGTGGCCGCACCGGCGCCTCCATCTGTCATGCAGTGAGCGCGCTACTGTTCAGCTTTCACACTCCACAAAGACACTTGAATAGCGCACATTTTTCGGTTAACATTAGATTAAGCGACCATTTTGCTAGTACTTACATATTTTAGATGATAAGCCATATTTGATGTCAATGAATGATAGGCGAGCGTTTGGATGTCCGGCCCAATGTACTGTATTACCACATAGACCAGCCATTAACGATCTGTCCGTCACGGACTGCGTGACTTCGCCACTTCCTGTGGATTTTTTTCCTCCGACCAAGCGACTGATAAAATTTTGGTCGACCAAGACTATACTCGTCGACTAACGGTTATGTGACTATTAGGGGGCAGCCCTAGAAATTGATTTTTAAGTGATAGTTCACTTGTATGACTTAATATAATGTAAATTATGTCTCTTAATGAAATATGTAGTAAAAAAAAACAATGAAAGATTTATGTTTTTTAAAAAATCCACATCATTTTATACGTTTTGGACTGTGGGGGACACCTTAATTTTGATGATGTGAAATAGTTGCACTCAGTGAGCTGCTGGCACTACCTGTTGCTATTTTTACCACAAAACAACTTGGAAAGTAACATGCTGATACAATACCACATCCTGTGACTTTTGGTTGTAATTTTTAGTCAAAGGGCAACAAGAGAAGCAATGTAAGTCTTCACTGCTTTCCTAGTGATAAGAGCAAAAAAAAATGAGAAGATGCCTGTGAACGAAAAAAAAATCCTAAAGACCCGAGTCTTTGTTCTCTAAACTTTAGCCTTCAGACTACAGCTACTGAAAAAGCTTATAAACGGCAGAGACAAAAAGCGCTAAATGCCATCCTGGCAGGATGTAAACATGCAGTCATTGAAGGAGTTTCTCAGGGTGGATTTCAGTCGATATCAAGGACGTTTAGACTCTTTGTGAGGAAAAAAATAGATGGTACGGCATTTGGTTTAAGCCTACGCTTATATCCATCGTCACCTGTAAGCATTTTCAGTAGCTGTGGTCATCGTATCAGTATTTTATTTTCCAAGTTGCGGTGTTGCGGTAAAAATAGCAAAAGGTAGCTTACCGAGCGCAACCATTTGGCATCAGTCAAAAAAATGGCGCCCCCCATAGTCCCAAATATGTATATACCGATGTGGACTTTTTAAATGTAACAGTGCGGTCACTTTTACCATTGTTCAGTGAATTTTAGTGTGCAATATCCAGTCAATAGGAATCCAAGTGATTCAAATTCCTGTGTTGTGAGGGCAAAAGATTTCCACACACAGATTTCATGTGATGATATGTTATTGAGGTGGGAGGAGCTGTAGTGAGACTGACGTTACTAGCTGTGCGTTGTCATTGGGCAGCTGTGGCAGCTGTTTCCTCCTCCAGGCCAGAAACGCACCCAGGGTGTTATAGGGGTTGTCGGTCACAGTGATCTTGTCTTGATCGTTCCAGATCTCCAGCCGGATCAGAGCCACACGGATGTTTAGTGATTTGTAAAACTGGGAACATCAAATCATATAATATATTAGAGTCCGGAAGCAGGTAAATGATAAAAAGTGTTTTAATTAACATCAATCTCACCTTATCCACAAAGTTAGCTGCTTCAAGCAGTTTCATTTTGGTCCTTTCAAGGTCCCGACCATGTTTCACAAACTAAAAAAGAGACACTATTAGGATGCATCTTTGACTTTGGCTGAAATGAACTTTGTGTCATTTAGGTGATGATTAGAGATGACACCATCAGAGCAGAGGTCAGCTATTCTGAGTCATGACAGGAAACAACCCTTATCTGCAGAGGTAAAGTGGACAGAGTCAACAAACAGACCAGTCGTTGACTTTTACCAGACACTTTTATCCAAAGCAACCAGCCGGCTTACAGTTGTGATGATTTATGTGATAAATACACTACCAGTCAAAAGTTTTTGAACAGTACAATTTGTAATGTTTTTTTAAAGAAGTCTCTCCTGCTCACCAAGCCTGCATTTATTTGATTCAAAGTACAGCAAAAACAGTCAAATTTTGAAATATTTTCACTATTTAAAATAACTGTTTTCTATTTGAATATATTTTAAAATGTAATTTACTCCTGTGATTTCAAAGCTGAATTTTTAGCATCATTACTCCAGTTACATGATCCTTCAGAAATCATTCTAAAATGCTGATTTGCTGCTCAAGATACATTTATTATTATGTTGAAAACAGCTGAGTACAATTTTTGTATGTTCTACAAAAAAATACTGATTAAAAACGAAAAATAAACTGAATCCCTTAATCACAGAAATAAATAATGAGATTATTATTAGCAGTGTTTGCTTATTCAATTAGGGCTAGTAAGCAACCACCTAGATAAACAGTTTTGGCAGTTTGCTTGAGTAAATCTACACTGATGTGAATTAGACAAGAGTCTGTCTCATCTCTCATAGCTCCCCAAACTGGACACCTGAAGTTCAGTGATTTTACCTCTGCATGGTCGGCCACTACCATCAGCTCCACGTATTTCATGCTACTGCTGACATCCCTTCTTTCCTGCAGGAAGAGATAGAACAGATATGGCTAAGCACTGGCTAATTCGATATACTACAGAAGAAGTGCTGAGTCACTGTTTTAAAATCTGAGTTTATGAATTTAAATACTGTGAGACATGACTAATTGGGACTGGGAGACATCCTGTGTCTTTGGATAGGGACAGACACTCTATTCATGTATGCCAATGCAAGAACAATGTGTCCTTGGTTTAGTACCACTTTAGTCAGCTCTTCTCATTTATTTAAATAACAAGTTTATTATCTGGTACTTTCCATAAATAGGATACAAAATCGAGCCTGAACTCAAAAAAATGATTTTTTTTTTTTTTTTTTTTTAAAACAAATCATCAGTGATAGAAGGTGCTTAACCAGGAAATGTCTACTGTCAGCTTTAGGAAGTTTAACTCAATGTTATAATTTATTGATGTTTTGCAACACTATTAACAAAATGAGGGTAAATACAATTCAAAATCTGATTTGTGTGATTTTTGCAATTTTCTAGCTATAAACATTAAACAAGCATGGGGATTTTTGAAGTTTTTTTTTTTTAAAGAAGTCTCTTCTGCTCATCAAGGCTGCATTTACTTGATCAAAAAAAATGGAATATTGTGAAATATTATTACATTTTAAAATAACAGTTTTCAATTTTAATATACAATTTAAAATATAACATATTACTGTGATGCAAAGCTAAATTTTCAGCATCATTACCCTAGTCTTTAGTGTCACATGATCCTTCAGAAATCATTCTAATATGATAATTTATTATTAACGTTGAAAACAGCTGTATTACCGTTTTTTTCGGTCATACTTTTTTCGGGATTCTTTGATGAATTGAAAAAAAGAAAAGCAATATTATTTAAAATAGTTTTTTTTTTTTTAAATTATATAATTTTTTTTTTAATCATATAAACTACTGTTCAAAGTTTGGGTTCTTTTTTTTTTTTTTTTTGAAAGAAAGTAATATTTTTATTCAGAAAGAATTTATTAAATTGATAAAAAAATGATAGTAAAGTCTTATTAAAAGATTTCAATTTCTATTTTTAATAAATGCTGTTCTTTTTAACTTTTTATTCATCAAAGAATCCTGAAAAAGGTATTACAGGTTCCGAAAAATTAGGCGGCACAACGTTTCCAACACTGATTTCTGAAAGATCATGTGCCACTAAAGACTGGAATAATGATGCTGAAAATTCAGTTTTGATCACAGAAATAAATTATACTTTAAAGTATATTAAAATAGAAAACTGTCATTTTAAATTGCAATAATATTTCACAATTTGACAGTTTTTTTCTGTATTTTCAATCAAATAAATGCAGCCTTGATGAGTATAAAAATCTTACTTATCCCAAACCTTTGAACGACAGTGTATATAACATTGATCCTCGATAAAACATTAACACAAATATATTTAAAGTCTATTTTACTCTATTTTCAAATATATCGAATGTACATAATGTCCCAAAAATGATATTTTTCTGTATGGGAATAAATTAATACATTTTGATTTCATTAACACATTTTACAATTGTTGGATACAGAATGTCAAGACCTCTCTGGTGGGATAGGCCAAATGTGTCATGATTAAAAGTGGTTTACAAACATTTATTGTTTCTAAAACTATTTTTTATGCTAGGTTGATTTTATGTTACATAATAGTTTATAAAAACAAAAACCACAAGAAACGTGCCTCTAATGCTTTAAAAAAATGCCATGGGGAACCAACATGTACCATATTCACGATAAGTGCTGTTGGAACTTCTTTGATGGTGAAGCAGCCATAGGACAGACAATAAACCTCTTTAAAATAAAACATACCCTGACAGAGAGGATCTCTAGTTTGCATTTGATTCAGGGGTTCCTGTACAGGAATCCCACACATGATCTTACCCTATTGGTCCGCTGAGGCTTTGCCATGACATCAATTAGCTCTTGAAGGCTTTCCGAGTGATTCCCATCTCCATGGTAGTGTCCACAGGTGCCCACTGGCATTTTCAGGCTCTGAGCGTTAAATACAGCATGTCCCTGAGATTGTGTTTGGTCTGCTAGCGGTTCGATCATGTAGGTCACGCTGTTATTGAGTGTTATCATGCCCCTGGAGATTGAGAAGACAATATATCAATCACTTAAATATTTAAACTTTGAGATTCAATGATAAAGAGGAAAATGAGAGTCATGGACATTTAAACAGGCCGACAGGATGGAAACATCCTCTCAGCTGGGTTTTGCACGGGAAGCAGAGTAGCTGCACCACACAAAATGATCATTATCCCGGATGGGAGGATGATAGAAGAAAGGAATAAAACTGAATTGATAGCCAACTTGTGTTTATGCTGAACTGGTTGATTTAAGCAAAAACAGATTTCCTGGATATATCAGAGTTTTCCCCAAACACAGGCGTAGTTGCACACACAACACTTCACAGATGTGCAGTGATGACCTACTATCAATGAAAATGCTTCCACTGCAGAAATGCTAAATAATAAGACACAAATAGAAGCCAAAAACAAAAAAGATTAAGTTAATGTGATCGCTACTAGTCTTTAAATGTTAAAAGTTGTTTCTTTCTGCCAAACCAGATTTTTGAATGTCAACTAAAAACACGTTTGCATATCTGCTCATGTGTCTATGATATATTATACACTAGACAAAAATGCATTCCTTTTTCTCATTTAGTGGAATCATACACTGCAGCTGTGAAGATCATCTGGAAGGGTGTGTGCATATACACTATAAAATGCTCCAGTTTTTCTCTTCTCCAATCAAATCCCACACACTCAAGCTGTGCTGGATTAAATATTTATTGATCTGTTTGGATCAGTCAATGCATGTCTGTTCCCCTCCGGTTTAAGTCTCTGAAGGAGTCGAAGCGCTCAACGGGACTCTATACATCTACCCTCGGCCCACTCAGAAACCTGGAGATCCGGCCAAGCTGCTTCAGTGAACTCGCTGAACTCACTTCCCGGGCTAATAAACTCAAAATTTTGTACAATGAAAACATGTCCTCGAGTTTTTAGGAATCTTAGAGTTTAGGAAATAGAACTAAAATGGTTTGTGAAAGTCACAAAAAAGGACACAGTTTTTAACGATAATGCAAAAAAAAAAAAACACAATATAAAATGTAAATCTGATGAAACAAACAAAAAATCTAAATAAAATATAAAAAAATAAATAAAAGCAAAAAATTAAAGTAAAATATAAAATGAAGAAGAAATAAATGTTGTACATTTTTAGGATACTGTTTTCTTCTAAAAAAAAAATCATGTATAAATCAAAAAATAAAGCTATAGCTCACAATAGGCTATGAGTTATCATGATTTTACCTTGGTTAAATGTGTAATTTGTAATTTCTGACCCACTAGTGGAAGAGAAATGGCATTTTTTTTTTTTTTAAATGACTTTACAAATTCCCATATCTTCCTTTGCTTGCAACCCCACTATGAAATATTACTTTGAGCTACATAACATGGAATATAAATATATATATATATATATAAACTGTCATTCAAAAATTTGGGATCAGTATGATTTTTAATGTTTTTAAATGCTTATTTAACACTTACATTTTTTTAATGCTCATCAAGGCTGCATTTACTTGATCAAAAAAACAGAAAACAGTAATATTGTGAAATATTATTAGTTTAAAATAAAGATTTTCTATTTTAATGTATTTTAAAATATAATTTATTCCTGTGATACATTTTCATAAATTTTTGTATATTTTAAATTTAAATTGTAATTTACATTGTTACAAAAGATTTCTATGTTAAATAAATGCTGTTTATTTATTAAAGAATCCTGAAAAGAAGTATCAAAGGTTCCAACAAAATATTAACCAGCACAGTTTTGATAATAAATCAGCATATTAGTATGATTTCTGAAGAATGATGTGACACTGAACACTGAAGTAATGATGCTGAAAATTCAGCTTTGCATCACAGGAATAAATTACATTTTAAAATATATTCACATAGAAAACAGGTATTTTACATTGAAATAATATTTCTTTTTTTTTCTGGATTTTGATAAAATAAATGCAGCCTTGATGAGCATAAGAAACTTCTTTTAGAAAGCATAAAAAATTTTACTGATCCCAAACTTTTGAATGCCAATGTGTGTATATATATATATATATATATATTTATATTTTTTTTTTTTTTTTTTTTCTTTTTTTTTTTTTTTTCTCCACACAATGTTAATAAGCAGATCTGGTTCTTACCTGAGTCCGGCACAGGTGCTGATGACCACACTTGACCCCTGGATTCCTTTGACTGACCCATGATAATAACAGTGATCCTAGAACCAAAACAACATAATATAACATCAGAGGAAAGGAGGAAACTCGTTTTGAATTTAAACAAAAAAAAGATAATCTGTAATAGATGTTTTATTGCTTTATCTAATCTAGAATTACTTTCACAACATTAACATCACACAAACTGAATCATTTTAAACACTGATAAAGGCAAAGCGAAACAAACTACTTGTTTCTGTACTGACTTAGAGCTTATTAGTTTATCGTGACAACACAGTTTATCATAAGATTACCATGACAGTATAAGCTATTCATTTGTAATTTAGCAGTGAATGATTGTGGATTGGCTCCTGCACTCACCCTGTTGGAAGGCCTGGAAAACTGACGGTCTCCATTTGGACTGTACCATATCTCCTGATATTCAGAGGAGAACAGCTCCCTTAGAGAAGAACATACAAAATAATTCAGCTATACATTTAATCAGTGCACAGCTGGTATATAACCAGACAATTTCCATCACGTCCATTAAGGAATAACATAAACACTTCCAACTTGTTTCCATTCCTTCTGTGGAGTTGCACATGAATCAGGATTTGATCCAGATGTAGGTTATTTGGAGAGAATAAACCAAGAAGGCTTACTGGTTTGATTTCAAAGGATTTCTAGACAGAAAATGGCTGACAGTGTAAAGTCTCTTTCCTTTAATGATCTTGAGCTCATTAAAGATTAATCAAAAGTTGCTGAAATCTTTGAGAATCAGAGATACTCAGTAAGTGTGCTCACAGTCTGAGATCAGACTGTTTATTGTGCTTATATATTCTTCTTTCTCCTCAAAGTTTGAAACAAGACAACTAAGTGCCACTTTTTGTGACTTTTATTGTGCACAAAATGTATTCTACTAGCTTCATAAAATTACGGTTGGACCACTGATGTCACATGGACTATTTTACCCATGTCCTTACTACGTTTCTGTGCCTAGAACATGGTAGGAACCTTTCTGTCTATGGAGGGTCAGAAAACTCTCAGATTTCATCAAAAAAATCTTAATTTGTGTTCCGAAGATGAACAAAGGTCTTACGGGTTTGGAACAACATAAGGGTGAGTAACTGATGACAGAATTTTCATATTTGTGACCCTGGACCACAAAACCAGTCATAAGGGTCAATTGAGATTTATACATCATCAGAAACCTGAATATATAAGCTTTCCATTAAAGGAACACTCCACTTTTTTTGCTAATAGCTTAGCATAGATCATTGAATCTCGATGCTAACGGTCTAATCCGATTCAATGATCTATGCTAAGCTATTAGCAAAAAAAGTGGAGTGCTCCTTTAATGTATGGTTTGTTAGGATAGGACAATATTTGACAGAGACACAACTATTTCAATATATGGAATCTGACGGTGCAAAAAAATCTAAATATTGAGAAAGTTGTCCAAATAAAGTTCTTAGCAATGCATATTACTAATCAAAAATTACGTTTTGATATATTTACAGTAGGAATTTTACAAAATATCTTCATGGATCATGATCTTTACTTAATTTCCTAATGATTTTTGGCATAAAATAAAAATCAATAATTTTGACCCATACAGTGTATTTTTGGCTATTGCTACAAATAGCAATAGCCAAATGGGAACAGCAAAATGGGAACTGAAACTTCCATTAAAAGTATATTTAATATGACATTCTGACTTACTAATTAAGTCACATACCCACACATTGTGGTCTCATTCTGTCTCTCTCTCTCTTTTACACACACAAACACATAGATCTCAAGCATCTGTCCCTCTTTGTTTAAATTAGCTAGTCCAACAACACTTGCTGGACACAGTCCAGACCTACTGGGCCGCAACCTCCATCACCCCCACACAGGAACACCCACAAGGCAGCACAAGCCTGCACTGGCCCTGCAGGACCCTGGATCTCCGCCAGGGAGAAAAAAAAGTGTCATGGACGCGAGTGCAAAGAGGCCCTCAGAGACATACTGGTCATAAACCCTTCTGATATACATTGGGCCTTTAAAATAAATAAACGCTACAAGTAGAAATACTATCACACAGGGTTGTTTAAGGTTGTATAAGGCAATTATGGATAGAAGCTATTATGGCAATAGTACTGATCTGAACACTGTATTTCTTGTGTTTTTACAATTACATACAAATTAACTAGTTTTTTTAAGAGACAGTTCACCCAAACATGAAAAATTTGTCATTAATTACTCACCCTCATGTCGTTCCAAACGTGTAAGACCTTCGTTCATCTTCAGAACACAATTTAAGATATTTTGACGAAATCCAAGAGCATTCTGTACTTAAAAGTCTTTGCAAACATGTCTGAAGATTTCGGCAGAGAGGATGACTTGCAATTTTTTGCCCAGCCTCAACTACTTGAATCAGGATATACAGACAATGAACTAGGCGAGATGAACATCCTACATCAGAACGCTGGCTCCTGAGTCAGCAGCACTACACGTATGCGTGTATTGTTAAATGAAGTTAGTTTTGTTTTCTTCGCGCACAAAAGTATTCTCATAGCCTAATAAAATTAACGTTGAACCACTGATGTCACATGGACTATTTTAATGATGTCCCTACTACGTTTCTGGGCTTTGAACGTGTCAGTTGTGCTGCTGTCTGTGCAGGGTCAGAAAGCTCTCAGATTTCATCAAAAATATCTTAATTTGTGTTCTGAAGATGAAAGACGGTCTTAAGGGTTTGGAACAAAATGATGGAGAGTAATTAATGCCAGAATTTTCATTTTTGGGTGAACTATCGTGTGCAGAGCGCTGTTGTCTGAGGACTGCCCTCAAATGAATTTAGCCATCTTTGTGGAGAGAACACTGGCGAGAAACGGATCTCCGTTCCCCACCTGTTCCCAGGAGAATCTAGCCAGTTCCACTACCGACCCAGTGCCCAGCATTCGCCCGCGCCCACCGATGATGGAGAGCCAGAGCCTGCTGCGACAGAGCCAAGGATCGCCGCACACTGTAAAAAACAATTTGTTGAGTCAACTTAAAATAATTTGTAACCTGGCTGCCTTAAAATTTTAAGTTCAGTCAACTCAAAAAAAGTTTATTCAACTTGAAATGTTAAATTATACTAAGTGACAACTTAGATATTTGAGTTGAATCAACTTCAAATTTTAAGGCAGCTGGGTTACTTACTCATCTGTTAAGTTTAGCAGACACAAATATCTAAGTTGTTACTTAGTACAACTGAACATTTTAAGTTGACTAAACTTATTTTAGTTGACTGAACTTAAAATTTTAAGGCAGCAGGGTAACAAATTATTTTAAGCTGGCTCAACAAATTTTTATTTTTATTTTTTACAGTGCAGAGCCGGAGCTGTATGTGCCGTTAGACCTGGTGTGAGAGCCGGCGACCATGCCCACAATGAGGGAGAATGCCGAGGCCAGTGTTATCGCGGAGAGGAGCTCCACCCTCTGCAACACGGCTGAGGGTGAGCTGTCAATAGATCTGGGACTGTTAAAAGCGGAGGAGGATCTAACTGACTGGGATAGTGAACTGCCCCCTCTCCTCCCTCCCTCTTCGGAACCCTCTGTCGCCCCTGTTCCCACGTCCAGCCTTGCATGGTCTGTGATTTCCACATCCTGTCCAGAGGGGGCTCCCGTTCCTGATTTTAACCCTAAGAAATGTTCCTAAGGGCATCCCCGAGAGCCGATATGTCAGGACTATGGACTGTTTTTGTGTTGTGTTTTGATCCCCATGTGCTCCGTGACCCAGTTTCTCCCTCTCGTTATTAGTTCATGTGATTCAGGTGTGTCTCGTGTTTAAAAGCCCCAGTCTGTTCCGTTTGTCTCGGTCAGGTCTACTTGATGTGTTTGTGTGCTTCTCGTTTCTGTTGTGAACTACACCCTGTGTTTGTGCTATTAAAGCCTGTTAAACGTTCCTCTGCGTATCCTGCGTTCCTTCCTGCAGCGAACTGTGACAGCTTTAGCTATTTTCTTCAGCCATTTTCTATTTTGTGAAGCTCAACAATCTTGTTCTGTTAATCAGAACTATATTCTTTTCTTTTACTCCTTGTGAAAGATGGTTAAGGGAATTTGGCCTTTGTGTTCCTCATATTTATAATCCTGTGGAACAGGAAGTCATGGCTGGACAATTTCAATTTTCACCCTGGTGTGCTATAAAATGTAAATATGAATGAATATACTTCAGAGATGTTTTGTAATTTCTAGGGGTGCCAATAATGGTACATTTATTAAAAAAACATTTCTTTCATAATTTGAGTTTCTCCCCCAATTTCAATTGTTTTACTTCAATGAAAGTTTAGAATTTTTTAAATGAAAGATCAAAAAGATAAATGATGCATATTTATTTTCACGGCCACCTTTGCTCATATTTACAGGACTGTATACATTTGTTTAGACTCTTTGTTGTAAAATACATTTTATTGTGATGCATTTCTTTAATGTGTAAAAACATTAAATTAGTTTGTCTCTTAAAGTTCACACAGTTGTGACTTGTGGTTTAAAATCTAAAAAAAAAAAAAAAAGCATACACCCTAATTTACATGACTTGCTGGAAATGACATAATTTCTTAGGAGGCAAGGTACCTCCTAGAACAAAGTAAGTGTTAGCCACAAACCCTTCTCTCTTTACCTCATTGCTAGGAAACTTTTCTTACAATGTAAGTAATCTTTCCACCCTGATGTATCAATATATATAGAACATTAAATTGTTTGTTCATTCTTTAAATAGATTTTATATATCTTTCGAAATGAATTCTGAATGTTAATCTTGTGCTAACGCATTTTTTTCTTCCTAGTCATTAGCTTTCATTAGCTTCAACATCCACCCTGTCAGTTTACAGAATATTTGGTCAGAATCATTATGTTATCCTAGTCTTAGCTCGACCAGTGTATTATTCTGATAGACAGACTCTTTTTTCCCTCTGTTAAAGGAGAAGTCCACTTCCAAAACAAATATTCACATATAATGTACTCACCCCCTTGTCATCCAAGATTTTCATGTCTTTATTTCTTCAGTCGTAAAGAAATTATGTTTTTTGAGGAAAAAATTTCAGCATTTTTCTCCATATAATGGACTGATATGGTGCCCCGATTTTGAACATTCAAAATGCATTTTAAACGCGGCTTCAAATACGGTTGTAAACGATCCCAGCCAAGAAAGAAGGGTCTTATCTAGCATAACGATCAGTTATTTTCATAAAAATAATACAATTTATATACTTTTTAATGTCAAACACTCGTCTTGTCTTACTCTGCCTGGACTGTTTTTTTCCGGTTCATGACAGTTAGGGTATGTCGAAAAACTCCCATCTCCCATTTTTGTTAAGGGTGTTTGATCTTCTTTGCACGTTTACTTTGCAAAGACTGGGTCGGTCTTCTGCAGCGATGTAGGATGATTTTGATATGACTTTTGAAGTTGAGGTAGAAAATACGATTGGAGTTTTTCGACATACCCTAACTGTCTTGAGCCAGAATACACAGAGTTCAACGAGAACAAGGCAAGACGAGCGTTTGAGAATAAAAAGTATTTAAATTGTATCTTTTTAAAGAAAATAACCAATCTTTTGCTAGATAACACCCTTTCGTTTACAATCGCATTTGGGATCGTTTGAAGCCGCATTTAAACTAGATTTTGGAAGTTCAAAATCGGGGCACCATATCAGTCCGTTATATGGAGAAAAATGCTGAAATGTTTTCCTTAAAAAAACAGAATTACTTTACGAGTGAAGAAAGAAAGACATGAACATCTTGGATGACAATGGGGTGAGTACATTATATGTGAATCTTTGTTTTGGAAGCGGACTTCTCCTTTAAGACCAAAAAAATGCCTTTTTCAGCACACCCATATGAATGACCCATAGACACCTCTCGTCTAATTTCAGAAGACATGGATTTATCAACTTGGTTTGTATGAATTACCACCGTGTTCACTTTGTGTGGTTTTCAAAGCCTCAACTTCCCTTACACTTGCATTATATGAACTCACAGAGATGGATTATTTTTCTACAAATCTTTCTTTGTGTTCATCTGGGACAGGTGAGTAAACGATAAGAAAATTTTCATTTTTGGTTGGAGTATGAGAGAAAACACACCCAATTCAACTACTAATATAATACAAAATGTTCGATATTTACTAAATAAATGCCTCTCCTGTTTGATTTTAACTAAATATATGCAAGCATGAGCAGACGAATGTTCCACCAATTCAGCCATAAGAATCAAATACTTACGCATGAATATTTTTCACCCTGTAATCAAATGTGTTAGCACTGACATCTAGTTAAGTATAGGAACTGAAAATGGTGACATTGAATGATCAGTCTTCATTTTAAAAAGAAAAGTATACAGTAACCACCTTTTTAACAGACAACGACAAACTGAGACACAACATCTACTGCAGGCACACTTAGTTTTTGACAGATGAAGGCGTATAATTTGCAACTTTGACAGCAAACACTAACAAAGTCATTCCATTTCCAAATACACTCCAAGAGTGTGGAAAAGCACTCAGGACAAAATTTGGGGCAGTAGGCCAGAGGGGTTCTTGAGTATATCTAATACCCTCTCGAACAATGCACGCCTGTTGATCCAGCCCTCTGCCGAGCAGTAAGAGGGAACTAAAACAAGGCTCACACTTAATCTGCCACACTGCCGCCCAATGACCCAATATGTGATGCTATATTGAGCCCAGCCATAAACAGCCACTGGGATAACAAGACAACTCATAAATTAACAATAAACTGACTCTGGCTGAGCATGACGCTATAGTCCCTAAGGCTCTGGAAAAACAGCGTGAGTGAGAAAGATAGCAGGAATTTTACTGACAGAAAGAAGGACGTTGCGCTTACCAGGTGGGCGATTAACTGAAATTTTAAGTGGCGTCTTGGCAGTTGTTTTAGCTACAAGATAACAAACACTTACAGAAAGACACCTATAAAACAAACGCTGGCAAAAATAGACCCTGCAGAGAGTCTGACTGTGGTCCAAACTAACTAGACTAACTGTACAAGGAGCTGCTTTCCTAACTTGCCACATGATCCTTAGGAAACCATTCTAATATTCTGATTTGCTGCTCAAAAACATTTACTATTATTATTATTTTGAAAACAGCTGAGTAGAATTTTTTTCAGTTTCTCTGATGAATAGAAAGTTCAAAAGAACAACATTTATCTGAAATAGAAATATTTTGTAACATTATAAATGTCTTTATCATCACTTTTGATCAATTTAAAGCATTGAAAGTACTTATTTCTATAATTTCCTTCCTTCCAAAAAAAAAAATAAACTGACTCCAAGCTTTCAAATGGTAGTGTATAATGTTACAAAAGCTTTTCATTTCAGATAAATGCTGATCTTTGGACCTTTCTATTCATTAAAGAATCCTCAACTGTTTTAAATATTGGTAATGATAACAATAAATGTTTCTTGAACAGCAAATCAGCATATTAGAATGTTTTCTGAAGAATCACGTGACACTGAGGACCGCCGTAATGATGCTGAAAATTTAGCTTTGATCACAGGAATAAATTACTTTTTAAAATATATTCAAATAGAAAGCAGTTATTTTAAATAATAAAAATATTTCACAATATTACTGTTTTTGCTGTATTTTGGATCAAATAAATTGAGTAGAAGAGACTTAAAAAATGTTGAAAATCTTACTGTTGATAATGCATCTGTCTGTCTGTTTATCAGAATTCTGTCTAACGTTTTAATGAAAAAAATCTGAAAAATCTCTGTGGTAAACTCTTGGTCAAATCTGAACAGGATTCTGTCAAATTCCTTAACTCAAATTTGCTGCATAACTGCATAAAGTCTTTCTTTCTCCTTCCCTCTGTTTAATCTAGAAAAAGAATATTCATATATTACACCACAAAGATGCAAAACGGAATGATTTTCAACCCACGGAGCACTAAAAGGCTTGGCATGGGGCCTGACAGATGCAGTGATGAAGAGCTGTGTGTTTGAGACACGGCCGTCTGGCAGCAGCTGAAACAAAGAGCTCATTTCAGTATAGACGAGCTGCATCTCGAGGGTCAGTGGGCCACATTTCCCCCTCATATCAAATGACATCATTCTGTAAGGAGGGCGAGGGAGGAGGGAGAGAGAAAGATGAAATAGGGACATCACAAACAGACGAGAGAATGATTGGAAAGGGTGAAAAGAGGAGAGGAGACGGGCTGGGGAAGGATGATGTAATTGAGGGCATTGCCTTGGCCATCGCCATGATGGAGGGGCTTTTATTGCCCTGTGCAAGAGCGTTTAAGAGGCTAAAAGCCTCTCCGAGCACTCTGCCCTCTAACTGACAGGCAGTCAGCCTCCCAGAGGGGTCGTCTGAAAGTCAAACAAACCAATGCATGTATATGAAAATAAACAAAAGCAACAGAATGCAGAAAGCATGCATTAAACTGGATATAAAAATCAGTATTGACCACTTACTTAACTTTCTGAGGCATCTAAATTTTTAACATGATCAAATCTTTCTGTCGATTGATAGTTTATTCTTTTTTAAGCAAGTAAAAGGCCTTTCAGTAAAATTCTGAAAACATCCCCCTTCAGTTCATGGTACATTTGTATTTTTTTTATTTTTATTTTTTTTGCTGTGAAATCCATGACCATTGTTAAGCAACTTAGGAATGACTCCTGTTAAAATATGAGTATCTGATGTCAACAGGATTTTGATAAAGATTTATTAAAGTTCATCTCTCAATTATCACTGTATTGCATTTCATTATACAGTTGAGGTCAAAAGTTTACATACATCTTGCAGAATCTGCAAAATGTTAATTATTTTACCAAAATAAGAGAGATCATACAAAATGCATGTTATTTTTTACTGATCTGAGTAAGATCTTTCACATAAAAGACATTAACATATAGTCCACAAGAGAAAATAATAGTTGAAGTTATAAAATTGACCCAGTTCAAAAGTTTACATACACTTGATTCTTAATACTGTGTTGTTACCTGAATGATCCACAGCTGTGTTTTTTTGTTTAGTGTTAGTTTTTCATGATTCAGGTTCCACAAATTCTTTGGTTTTTCAGCATTTTTGTGTATCTGAACCCTTTCCATCAATGACTGTTTGATCAATGACTGGGGGGGGGGCTGTAAATATAACTTATTTTGTCTTCTGGGGAGAATGTAAGTATCTTAGCAAAATAAGAAAAATATACACATCTTCATTCTTTCCAAAATTTTACACCCCCATCTCTTAATGCACTGTGTTTCCTTCTGGAGCATCAGTGAGGGTTTGAACCTTCTGTAATAGTCGCATATGAGTCCCTCAGTTGTCCTCAGTGAGAAAAGATGGATCTCAAAATCATACAGTCATTGTTGAAAAGGGTTAAAATACACAAAAATGCTGAAAAAACAAAGAATTTTGATGGAAGGATTTTTCCAGCAGGCAGTTTAACTGTTCAGGACAAACAAGGGACTCATGAACAACTATCACTAAGCAAAAAAATACAGCTGTGGATCATTAAGGCAACAACACAGTATTAAGAACCAAGTGTATGTTAACTTTTGAACCGGGTCATTTTGATAAATTCAACTATTATTTTCTCTTGTGGACTATATGTAAACATATTTCATGTGAAATATCTTATTAAAAGTAATTTACATTTTGCAGATTCTGCAAGGTGTAAGTAAACTTCTGACCTCAACTGTATGATTTGTAAAGGCCTGATGTATCTCATATAATACTCAACAAAAAACACATATGCAAACCCTTTACTTTAATATTTTGTCTAAAAGTTCAACCAAATGTGCCATTTCAAAAAATGACACTTTCCTGACTATTATTTCAGGCTTTACAGGGTTACAAACCCTTTACATTTTAACAAACATTCCCTGACTTATTGTGAATGATTCGTCGGTGCACAAATGTTTGTCTTTGTAATATTTCATTAAAATAAGTCAAACCGCCAATCGCCTGACTCCAATTTTCTACCTGACACCCATTTTTTACAATCCAATCAACTCCAGATGGTAAAATCAAGTCTAAAATCCTGCTCTAAATAATGTCTATTTGATTCAAAAATATGTCAACACTATTAAAGCAAAATGGTTGTGAATGACATTTCAGGTCAACTTTGAATAAATCACCACTAGTAACCTAATAATCCCCTGATGACACAAGCCAGCATTTTGACTGAAACTATTAGGGAGGACACAGCCTCAGAACCCCAGACTAATGTTTCCTCTGAGATCTGTCAGCCTTCCGGAGAGAGAAAACAGACAGAAATGCAAGAGGGATAGAGTGAAAGAAACTTCACTTGCAGGTCAGCAGACATAGTCTGAAGTCTGTCATGTATACGGGTGCAAAAGAGAACGAGGACTCTAGGGAATCAGCTGGGTTGTGGGGTTCCCTGCTACTTTAGAAAAACTGAGCCCTAAATAATATCTCTCCACTGACCTTCAAGGCATGCTACCCCAGTCTCGCCACCCTCAGAAAACCTGAATCAGCAGTGCCCTGCTTGGATCTAAACCCAATCACCTCCTCTGGGTCCATGAGGGCAAACATTCATTAGAATAAAAGCCTAGAGACTCCGCCAGCACACACACAAAAGCTTTCTCCTTCAGACTGTGATGGATCTATCCTTGATGATGGCCACTGACTACAGATGCCTGGAGATTCACAGCTGCTTTTTGATATTCTATGCATGAGTGCTCACTTTTAAATGGAGCAAACAAGACATTCAACTAAACAAGAAGGCAGAAAGCACAGAGATTCAACTTCATACTGTTGTTGCAGAAAATCTTTAACATTTACATCACTGACAGCCAAACCATTCCCTTGAAATCAACCATACTGCAGTTAGAAAATCCTTACAAGGCTAAGAAACGTGTTAAATAAGCAGTATATTTTGTGTATTTCATGTGAAATTTTAGCTAAAAGTGCTTTAATAAGCATATTAAACAGACAGTCAACAAAGCAAACTGGCTTTAACTGTTAAGATTTACCAGTTCAAAATGTAAATGATTATACACAAGAGCTCAGTGGCAGTTTAATGTGAGAGAAGCTGAAATTTCTGGTCTAATTTCCTGTACTCAAAGTCATCCATCAGGAAACCTAATTAGCATGGATTGTTTTTTTCACTGATTGACCCATGGGTGTACATGGAGGTTAAAGAAGCCTTTCAGAAGTAGGAATGACTCCCAAACACACCAAAGACAGAAAAAATCTCTAATTAATGACAAACTTGACCCCAATTAGTATTAACCCGAGTCTTTGTACAGAGATGGATATCTTTAAAGCCATTTCCCTTGCTTTTATCTTGTCGCCCAAATACTAAAATTATCCACACGAGAAAATGAAACCCAGCTTGTATTACTATTCAGTGCTTGGACATGAATGCAGGAGCGTGGTATAGCTAACACTGCATTGATTTTGCAACAACCTTAATCGATAAACAGTGATCAAAGAATGAAAATGAAAGAAAATCTTACTAG
The DNA here is from genome assembly GCA_036247105.1 of Cirrhinus mrigala. Classification (NCBI taxonomy): domain Eukaryota; kingdom Metazoa; phylum Chordata; class Actinopteri; order Cypriniformes; family Cyprinidae; genus Cirrhinus; species Cirrhinus mrigala. Next base: position 22,088,632 of record CM070020.1, on the reverse strand, counting down.
TGCTCAAACCCCCAGCATCCAAAAATAGCTTTGCCAAGACACCAAAAGAGGAAATTCGTCATACCAGTGCTACTCAAATTGGACAGAAGTACGCTTATGGGTGAGACTTTCGGTTCAATAGCCGCTACAGGGAAATAATGAAAAGAATAACTGTGTGCAGTAAATGGTAAAAAAAAAAATTGCGCTACAAACCAGTATGTTCACATTTAAGATAAAAATGAGGACCGTCACGATTCCTCGATTAAATTCAGTCGATTAACTGGCAAAGAAATCCATGAAAAGCATTTTTAGACCATTTTCTTAGGCTGCACCATTTAAAATAATAAGGCATAGCTTTACAAGCTATTGACAAGTTATTGTGAATTCACAAAGGCTGCGATTGAGTTCAATAAATGCGTCATGATCTTTCTACATCGCGACTTCAAAATAAAAGTTTGAACCCTTGCACTGAGTTTGCATGTTTTGATGGCCACATGTTCTTGTTCAAGAAAAATGACAGTGACCGTGCCATTTCTATCATAAAAAGCCAAATATTAAAGATTAAGTAGACATTTGAATTAAATGTTGTTTAGTCAGTATTAAACAATGATCAGATCGGCCTGTAAAGTGTAAGAACAATCGTCAGGCCGTTGGAGCCCTCTGCAGGCATTTGATATAATATATAATGTACATAAGTTAATTATATTGTTTTTTTTACATTATGTATTTTAACTGTTTTGTTTAATAAAACGATATGATTACATGCTTTTTATATTTTATTTGAAACAATTATTATTGCCTCATTCCTGTTTTATATGTATATGTATATGTATATGTTAGCCTAGTCATTTTAAAGTCTATTGTTCGCTTAGGTTTGTTTTTATTACCACCAAAAAAAAAAGATCTGATTACTCGATTAATTGTCAGAATAACTGACCGATTACTCGATCACCAAAATAATCATTAGCGACAGCCCTAATTAAAATAATATGGTAAGACACAAATTGGCAATATAAAGCAGCAAAAATTGCTGGACGCAGATGAGAAAGGAAGCCAAACCCATAAAATTTTCAAAAGGCGCACCCACTTTTGCGTGAAGGAAAAAGGTGGATAACCTAGAAATTAGTTATTAAATTAGCATTTCTGGTTCCACTATTCTTATCAGTAGGGTTTTTGACCTGGTTTGTTGGTTAAATGTCTGAAATAAGCTCAATATATTTTCACATTTTATTCTACAACATAAAATATATAAGTAATATCCACTGATTTTTTTTAAAGCTTTTAACTGTTTTAAAAAACAAAAACAAAGTGGCTAATGGCATTAGGTGGTTGGCGACATTAAACGTCATCATGATGAACAGGTAAACTCATCTACTTACTAGTCAGTTTTACAGCCTCACCATGTTTACAATCACACTCTTGCAAACTATTCTAACTCAAACTTTCAGGGAAAATGTTTTCGTAGTTGTGTTCATAGCCAATGTTTATAGATTTATTACTGCCAACTACATTAAGTTGAACAAAGCGTGTAAGAATCATACATTTTTGTTAGTCACAAAGCTTATTTCCTGCATTAATCCATAACAAACCTTATGAAAATTAACCATGATTTTATTATAGTAAAAGTGTAGTAAACATGTTTTTTTGGCATATTGACTATCATTTGTATAACCACATTTTTACTACAAATACCATTGTTAAACTATGGTTAGTGTAGCAAAACTACGGTTAATTTGTGGTTACCTTAAGGTTTAACTATATGTTTTTTTGGTTTTATTTGTCGTAAAACCATGGTTAATTTTTTTTATTTTCTTTTTTTTTTTATTTAAAAAAAAAAACGTATTGGGTCATCACCACACCACTCAATCACAACAGAACTCATACAATATTATGGACACTATCTACTGATGCTAATTTTCTAAACACTTTTGTTGGTCAGTCACCATGTCTTCTTAACAGTTTGACATTGCATTATATTGGAATCCAATAACAACTTGTATCTCTTAATTAGGATGTTGTTCAATACTGTGTAAAACATTACTAAATTCTTGCAAATTATCAACCACATCCTTCCCAAAAATAAACTGACACAATGTAGTGCTCATGAAACAGTGCTAACTGTTTTCGTCACACCAGAGTTGCATCTGTGACAAATGCCCACAGCAGGGGGTCGTACCCCGGGCTTATCTCAGCCAGACACCATGGAGTCGTGTTCTGGATGGATCTTCAGTTGGTAGCCTATGGCTTTTCCATCTGCTCTGATTTCCAGATAGTACCTTTACTATTGTGACAGCACTTAGACAAGGGTAGGGTTGCAACAGCCGTTCACAAGTTCTTAATTAAATGCAACATACAGTCCACACTACAGGCTCCTGTCATGGAGTTAAGATTCAACCAACTCAAGTTTAATGGTGCAATGCACAAATATCAGAAGTTTTAACTTAGTGCCGCTTTATGTCAAAACTAGTCGCAGCTGGTGCAACCAGCCCAAGGAGAGGATTGTGCTGGTTTGCAGCCTGGCTTTCCTGAGGCATCCAGTGAACATTTCACATGAAATTCTGTCAGTGAGGGGGGAGTTTTAATATATAATCTGTAATGTTAGTAATACCAGTTGGATGTTTTTGCACATCAATCTGACGATAAATGTGGCACACCCAGTTTTTCTGACGCACACCCAGAGTCTGTTTTCTGGCTATGCTACTGGTGTGAACATTTCACATTAAATTCTGTTAGTGAGGGGAGAGCTGTAGGGACGCGTGCCGCGCAAGAAAAATAGGCTACAACCGCATCGCTGGTCATTTTAATATGTAATCTGTAATGTTAGTAATACCAGTCAGATGTTTTTGCACATCAATCTAACGATAAATGTGGCACACCCAGTTTTTCTGGCTACGCTACTGCATCCAACCCAGTTTTTACAAAACAAGAGGTCCTCTGAAGTTCTGTCACTAGCCTTTTAATGCCAGTCATACAACCTGATTTATTCTGTTATCAACCTGTTATCATGTCCACTAATTAACTTACTCCCTAATGGCAATGTGCTCCAGGGGAACGCAGTAAACGTGACACACTCAGCTTCCTGTGTCCTGGAGCAGGCGTATCAAATGTCACTCCTATATGGTTTAATACTCGTGCGGAGCAAACGCTCTCCATCAACACATGCCAATCTGCTTGTGCCAGAATGAAAAGGGAAACCACATAGATGTGTATTTTTGGCACAACGCTATGAACAGCATTTCATTGCGAATATATCACGACACCTCCAGTCGGTAAGTGATACACGGCTACAGTGGAGTAAAGCTGGACAGTGAATGGAGAAGGTTATTTATAAGGCTACATGCACAAACTCACTCGTTTCTCTGGAGTTGTAGAATCAGATCTTCTCCTCCCACAGTAATTTTGACCTCTGCCTCAGATGGATGCTGGGAAGGTAAATCAATCAGGTTAGAATAGAATTACCCAATAAATTCCATAATGCAAAAATGGTGGTAGATACATGATAGTGTTAGAAAATGTAATGAATGAGGAAAGTGGTTTATAGGTATTTTATTCAGTGGGGTCCAAAAAACATGAGAGTATACAGATTTTTTCCCCAATATTTCAACAAAAATACACTGGAAGTTTTAAGAATTCACAGCAAATTTAGACTTACAATATGCTAACAAACAAAAAAGAAATATTCAGAAGTTCTTAAGAATATTCTAATATTATTCTCTAAGTCCGATATAAGTCACTTGTCACAAAAGCAACCTTGTAGTAAAGGTCAAATGTTTTTGCTTCTATATAAACACAAGATGATTTTTCGATTATTTTTAAATCATTCTGGATAACATACACAAAGCTGTGGAGTTCATAGCGATATACCAAATACTAGGACTTTTGAAACTCACTTAAATTGTTGTGATGAAATACATTGACTTGACTTCGAAAAACAAAATGAATTTAGACGTTTGGTTCACAAGCCATTTTACGACAAATTAAGCCCGCAAATGTGGAGTTTGACAGTATAAAACACAATGAACCCCTCATGCACTACTACTCGAAAGATTCTCATTTTCAAAACGACACTTCTTCCAGTCAGCATTACCTTAGTGCCCTCATGAGATCTTTTGTGTCTGGCTGGGCTGATCCACTGTGGATAAGTGATAAAGTGCTCCGGGTTGTCATGGATGCGAGATGAGTCTCTATGCCAACGTTCATCTAATAGTGTAAAAAATCAATCACGTGAGCGATAAATGATCAATCTGACATTTCTAGCCAACGTGTTCCACTGCACAGCATCTTCTATTCCACGTAGACTTCCATGAAACACAACAACAACGAACATCCGGTATTATTTTACAATGACTGTAATATAATAACACTCACCCGTATGTATGTCCTCGCCATGTGCAGTGCAAAGAGAGAGATGTAAACAACAACAAAAACATAACAATAAAAACAATCGGAACTGCACTGCGCCCGCGACCATGCAGCGATTCAAATGCACGCCCTGAAGCATCATAAAATGCAAAAAATAAAAAATGCACGAAATAAACGAACCGTGCACGATGAATTACTATCGATTATGAACAGCATTCATGATGAACAGCACCGGTATGTGTTTGTCTGTAGAGACCGACAGAGACAGTGAGAGGAGCGCATCTTTACAGCGCTCTATCACCCTGATTCAAGCACCTCCCCGCAGCCTGCCTCCACCATTCATAAAATCATCTATCTATCTATCTATCTATCTATCTGTTTGTCTGTCTCTCTAGTGGTATGTCTGTCTATCTAGCTATCTATCTATCTTACAAAAATTAACTATGGTTTTACTACCAATAAAACAAATGAAAAAAACAATAAACCTATGGTTACTATTGTTAAACCATGGTAACCACAAATTAACCACGGTCTTGCTACACTAACCATCGTTTAACCATGGTATTTGTAGTAAAACTGTGGTTATGCGCCAAAAACCATGGTTACTACACTTTTACTATAATAAAACCATGGTTAAATTTTGTAAGGGTATCTATCTGCCTGTTTATCTACTATCTCTCTATAGTGGTATGCCTATCTATCTATCTATCTATCTATCTATCTATCTATCTATCTATCTATCTATCTATCTGTCTCTAGTGGTATGTATCTATCTATCTATCTATCTATCTATATATCTATATATCTGTCTGTCTGTCTATCTATTTATCCATCTATCTATCTATCTCTCTCTAGGGGTATGCCTATCTATCTATCTATCTATCTATCTATCTATCTATCTATCTATCTATCTATCTATCTATCTGTCTGTCTGCCTATCTATCTATCTATCTATCTATCTATCTATCTATGTATCTATCTATCTATCTATCTATCTATCTATCTATCTATCTGTCTGTCTGCCTATCTATCTATCTATCTATCTATCTATCTATCTGTCTGTCTCTAGTGGTATGTCTGTCTATCTATCTATCTATCTCTAGTGGTATGTCTATCTATCTATCTATCTATCTATCTATCTATCTATCTATCTGTCTGTCTGTCTGTCTGTCTATCTGCCTATCTATCTATCTATCTATCTATCTATCTGTCTCTAGTGGTATGTCTATCTATCTATCTATCTATCTATCTGTCTATATATCTGTCTGTCTGTCTATCTATTTATCTATCTATCTATCTCTCTCTCTCTAGGGGTATGCCTATCTATCTATCTGTCTATCTGTCTGTCTATCTATCTATCTATCTATCTGTTTGTCTGCCTATCTATCTATCTATCTATCTATCTATCTATCTATCTGTCTGTCTGCCTATCTATCTATCTATCTATCTATCTATCTGTCTGTCTCTAGTGGTATGTCTATCTATCTATCTATCTATCTATCTATCTCTAGTGGTATGTCTATCTATCTATCTATCTATCTATCTATCTATCTATCTGTCTGTCTGTCTGTCTGCCTATCTATCTATCTGTCTCTAGTGGTATGTCTATCTATCTATCTATCTGTCTGTCTGTCTGTCTATCAAATTTACATTACCATGTTTTTACTATAGTAATAGATCCCTACAACACAGAGATTAATTAAATAAAAAATCACTTAAATTAGTAAATTTTCTAAGTCTTCAATGGCATGTACAGTTGTTACAGTCATAACATGCTGCTGTACAGCACTCACTGTTATAATTTAAGCCCAAAATGAGGTCAGGGGTACCCAATATAACCTAAAATAAAACACACCTTGGCACCAAAATAACTAGCACGGAGTGTAGCACAATTCATTAAAACTAAAAGAAACAAAAGGATTTCTATTAGCAGCCCGCATGCTGAGTGAGCTATGATACTGACCTTTGCTAAAATATTAGTGGTAAAAATATCATGTTCATGCTTGGTCTTGAAAGGCATTTACAGTTGTTACAGTGACAGCGTTCATTCACTGTTATAATTTAAGCACGAAACGAGGTCAGGGATACCATATTACACACTACACACAACATTGTGTGTAATAATATACACCTTGGCTTCAAAACAGCCACCACAGAGAGTAGTGTAGAGGGAAGATGTGTGTCCCTGATAAGGAGAGAGACAGACTTCATGATCAGACTATATGCTGTGTGAGCAATAATTCTGTGACTTCATCTAATTGCATCCAACATCAAAGTACTGGAAGACCCATACCAGCATACACTATATCCTCTAGGATGTTCAAATCTAAGCTTTGATATTACATTTTTTGTAAGCAAAAATCTGGGTTATAGCAAGACACTTGCAAAGAAAATGAATTGGGGGTCAATTTGAGATTTCTCAGTTTCAAAAGTGTAAAGTTATATTCTGCTATCAAAAAAATGTAGTGGTAATCAACATTATTCCAAAAATGCGGTGGATTGAGATCAACTTAAACAGCTCTTCAAACAATGCACAAGTTTTAAAAGTAATTTTAATTGTGCTTTTTTGCAATTGTAAAATTCATATTTTTGCTTTTAAATAAACCAAAAATTGTTCTTATTCGCTTCCATTGCCTCACTAAAACATCAAATTCAGCTTTTTTCTTTCTTTTTTTTTTTAAAGAAAAAGGGGGCACAGTTAAAAATAATTGTTGTAATCAACATTATGCCACAAATGCTGTGGTTTGAGTTTAACCCGGAATATTTAAGTAATTATTTAATTCTCATTTCATTAAATGTGCCCCATCCAGAATATGTAATGACACTAAAATTTGTCTGGAGAAATACTGACTTTTAAAGTCATCACTGAGAGGAAACAGTGGGGGGTGAGGTAAAACAGATGCTCATCCCTGCAGGAGAGAATAAGATCCCTGTGTCATTCCTTTTCTCCACGTGGAATCTTAGGGGGGAAAAATAACATGGCAACATCCCCCTTCATTTACCTTCTTTTCCTCCAAAAAAAGACAATTATATATAAAACACTGAAAGTTTTTTTATCATTAAATACCAAAGGAAAAAATGAACTAGCATTTTGGTCTGGTACAGTCTTTCAACCATGTGATCAACACTGGTCGCTTTCCAGAATGTCTGGATGTTCTTCCCAGAACTGATCTCCAATGATATCACAGGAATGACTTGTGACCTTCTTTCTGGTCCGTGTTACAGTGACTTCTGTCTCTCCTTCATCTGGTCGCTTGATCTGTTTAGTTGTGGTTTCATTCACCTGAAAGAAAGAATTTAAGAATTAAAAATTAAGGATAATTGATCATTTAAAAAAAAAAAAGGTTTTGCAGCTGCAGCTTACCTTTTCCCATATTAAAGTTGTGCCTTTTTTGTGCATTGCAGATTCATTATTGTAATTGATATTGAACTCAGAAAACAAGATCTCATTCTTATCCGCCGCTTGTGTTCCCTGTATATGGGAAAAATTATGCAACTTTTTAGTTTCTTCATGTAAATTACACTACATTTATATAACGTGAACAGACAAAATAACTGAAATAAGATGTTAGATTAAACTAATATATAAGGCAGAAAATCCAATGAGGCACAACATTTATGCATTGTATTGTTAATTAAATACTGATTATGTTTCTGGCTAAATCTGTTATTTGGATAATATTCATAGAAGAGAGACAGAACCTAGTCAGCTTTTAAATACTGCCATGTTTATATTATTTTGGATGGCAATCTTCTTTGTGCCATAAGTGGCAAGCATTTCTCAAATCTATATAACAATAATAGTATAATAATGTATAGAAGAAAACAACTCAGAACAAATCTAAAAATACAGTTAAACAAATAACACTTGATCACTTGAAATAATCGATCATACACTGAGTCTCTCCTCAGCTTGCGTTGTGGTCAGTCCACCTTTCTGCACCAGTGTCCAAAACGTAGTGTTGTACAAATTGTTAATGTGACCTGAATAGAAATAACAAATGTGAAAATGAACAATTTTGAGATTCTGAAACAATTCTCAATACATTGTCAAATTTTAATTTAGTCGGCATAGCTAGATGTTCATTTCTAGGACACCTAGAATGAAAAAATAATGAATCTTATATTTATGCACTACCAGTCGAAAGTTTTTGAACAGTAAGATTTTTTTGGTTTTTTTAATGCATCATCAGTCACATGATCCTTCAGAAATCATTCTAATATTCTGATTTGCTGCTCAAAAAACATTATTATTATTATGATGTTGAAAACAGCTGAGTAGAATTGTTTCAGGTTTCTTTGATAAATAGATTTCTATAACATTTATAGATTTCTATAACATTTCTAGAATTTCTTTCCCTAAAAATTATACTGACTCCAAGCTTTTGAATGGTATATTGCATAACGTTACAGAAGCTTTTTATTTCAGGTAATTGCTGATCTTTCTATTCATCAAAGAATCCTGAAAAAAATGTACTCAACTGTGTTAAATATTGATAATAATAAAAAATGTTTCTTGAACAGCAAATCAGCATATTAGAATGATTTCTGAAGTGACACTGAAGCCTGGAGTAATAATGCTGAAAATGTAGCTTTGATCACAGGAATAAATTACATTTTGAAATATATTCTAATAGAGAACAGTTATTTTAAATAATACAAATATTTCACAATATTACTGCTTTTGCTGTACTTTGGATCAAATAAATGCAGGCTTGGTGAGCAGAAGATGTTTAAAAAACATTAAAAATCTTCCTGTTCAAAAACTTTTGACTGGTAGTATATTTTAATGCATAATCAAAATACAATTTATTTATGTAATGAACATATATCACATGCATTAATGCTCCATCACAAGCAAACATGTTAATGTTACGATATTAACAACCACAGGGTTGTCGTGAAATAAAGTGCAATCACAATACATTTCAGAAGTCAATAATTGCTCTATTTCATTCTGTTATACTGTTTTATACATGTTACAGTCATGCACATTTTAGCACTAAATATGCTACAAAATTCACTTACAATCTGCTTGTCTCCAGCTTAGGTAGTCTTTTAGGTTACGGTTGCTCGGATATAGAACCACCCTGCCATCAAAGCTGGGAGGGTACAGCAGTGGCTGCTCCCCAAAATACTCTTTCCAGTAGTAAACAAAGCTAGAGGAAAACTGCGAAGTCACATGGGTCATCAGTTTACTGTAGAGAGAACGGAAAACATTTGATGGGTGAGTTTCCTAGACAGCATAATATCTAATACAGAAAACCATCTTTCAGCTGCATTAAGATGGTTTTGAAATGTTCTGCCATTGTACCTGGCCCTTCTTTTGAACCAAGTTGTTGATCTTTTGAACACAAAGCTGAACTCATCACTCTGTCCATAGGCTATAGTGATGTCCTCCAGCTCTTCCATGACTGAACGGGCACTGCGGCTCATCAAACCCAGAGCTCGGTTATCATTTGGTTTCTTGAAGTTATGCTGCTCAGAAAACCTGCAATCGTAAATACCATGTTGAAAGTCACTTCACTCATCACTCATTTTCTACCCACCATGAAATTGTACAAACATAAAAGTCACAGTGTTAGTACTACAACAGCATGTTGCAATTGTACAAAAGCACTTACTTGTGGAAGTTGCGTCCATCTAGCCGAACCACAATGTAACAGTTTCTCAAACATGTGTCGTCGAGCTCAAAGTTCCTCACGTATTCAAATTTGCTTTTGGCCATGACAGATGAAGTGCTGAATTTAAGACTTAAGAGTGTCTTGTGCTCTGGAAGCCCTCGAAAGTTGACCGATAACAGTCTCAGCATAAGGATATTAGTACAACGATTTATTTAATATGTTTAACTGAAATCATAATGTTAGTTCAGAATAGTGTGAGGCGTAACTGGTTAGCTGCCACCCAGAAAGCGCATCGTCATGAATTAAATTTTAATATTCACGTCTCAGGAAGAACTTCAACGAGTGATGATCTCAAAACGCGTTTTATCTGCAAATATTTACCATTGTACTATTTACAAAATATTATTTCTTAACCGAAAGTATGTTGTCAAAACTTACATGTGCGTAAGCGGTCATTGCATTGGTACGTCACCCTATACAGTCCCTCGGATACAGTTCTGAAAATAGTGTTCCGCAGCACAGTCGACAAAACATCAGTCGCATCTGATACAAATCTAAGAATTTTGTCAGCAATGTATTTAATAAAACGAGGTGTTTCGTTGACAATATTTAATGAGAAAAGATCGTGCAGAATAATATGCCTAGTTGTCCACTGTAGTTGTTTTTTAGTGCCAATGATAAATACAGTTGAGGTCAAAAGTTTACACACACCTTGCAGAATCTGCAAAATGTTAATAAGAGGGATCATACAAAATGCATGTTATTTTTTTTTTTTTGTATGTAGTATTGACCTAAATATAACATATTTCACATAAAAGATGTTTACATATTGTCCACAAGAGAAAATAGTAGTTGAATTCATAAAAATTACCCCGTTCAAAAGTTTACGTACACTTGATTCTTAATACTGTGTTGCTACCTGAATGATCCACAGCATTTTTTATTTTTTATTTTATATTTCTTAGTGATAGTTGTTAATGAGTCTCTTGTTTGTCCTGAACAGTTATGAATGAATGAGCACATTTATATAGTATTATATAGTATATTTATGTGTATTGCCATACACCCAAAGCGCTTTACAATCATATGGGGGATCTCTCCTCAACCACCACCAGTGTGCAGCATCCACTTGGAGAGGAGAGAGATAGAGCCAATTCAATGTATGAAGATTATTAGGAGGCCATGACTGACGAAAGCCAGAGGAGGAAATTTGGCCAGGACACTGGGGATACACCCCTACTCTTTACGAGAAGTGCCATGGGATTTTTTTTTAATGACCACAGAGAGTCAAGACCTCAGTTTAACGTCTCATCCAAAGGACTGTGCTTTTTACAGTATAGTGTCCAGGTCACTATACTGGGGCATTAGGACTGACATAGACCATAGGGTGAGCACCCCCTGCTGGCCTGACTAACACCTCTTCCAACAGCAACCTAGTTTTCCCAGGAGGTCTCCCATCCAGGTACTGACCAGACTCAGCCCTGCTTAGCTTCAGTAGGCAACAGTATTGGGCTACAGGGTGATATGGCTGTGGCAAGAGTTAAACTGCCTGCTGTTCTTCAAAAAAATCCTTCAGGCCCCACAAATTTTTTTTTCAGCATTTTTTTTATATTTGATCCCTTTTCAACAATGACTGTATGATTTTGAAATCCATCATTTCGCACTAAGGACAACTGAGGGACTCAAATGCAACTATTACAGAAGTTTCAAACGCTCACGGAAGAAAACACAGTGTGTTAAAAGGGGGGTGAAAACTTTTTGAATTTGAAGATCAGTGTTAATTTAACTTATTTTGTATTCTGGGAAACATGTAAATATCTTCTGTAGCTTTTGAAAGGCAGTACTAAATGAAAAAAAAATATGATATTTAGGCAAAATAAGAAAAATTTACACATCTTCATTCTGTTCAAAAGTTTACACCCCCAGCTCTTAATGCATTGTTTTTCCTTCTGGAGCATCAGCATTTGAACCTTCTGTAATAGTTGCATATGAGTCCCTCACCTGTCCTCAGTGTGAAAAGATGGATCACAAAATCTTACTGTCATTGTTAGAAAGGGTTCAAGTATGCAAAAGATGCTGGAAAACTAAAGAATTTGTGGGACCTGAAGGATTTTTCTGAAGGACAGCAGACATTTTAACTGTTCGGTACAAACAAGGGACTCATAAACAACTATCACTTAACCAAAAAAACACTGTTGATCATTCAGGTAACAACACAGTATTAAGAATCAAGTGTATGTAAACTTTTAAACAGGGTCATTTTTATAAATCCAACTATTATTTTCTCTTGTGGACTATATGTAATATATATGTGAAATATCTTATTCAGGTCAGTATTAAATAAAAAATAACATGCATTTTGTATGATGCCTCTTATTTTGGCACAGTGTATGTAAATTTTTTACCTCAACTGTACTGTATGTTGTTAACGCACACTTACAAAAATGAACCATGGTTAATTTTACTATAAATAAAACCAAAAAAACATGGTTACTATAGTTAAACCATGGTATCCACAAATTAACCATGGCTTTGCTACATTAACCATAGTTTAACCATGGTGTTTGTAGTAAACTGTAGTTACACAAATGATAGTCAATATAAAAAAAACATGACTACACTTGTACTATAATAAAACCATGGTTAATTTTCATAAGGATGGCTTTTGGATTAATGCAGGAAATAAGCTTTGTGACTAACAAAAACGTATGATTCTTACACATTTTGTTCAGCTTAATGTAGTCGGCAGTAATAAAACCATAAAAATATGGTTACTACACTTTTACTATTATAAAGTCATGGTTAATTTTCATAAGGGCAGTGCAAAGAAAAGCAAGACAAAGTGAAGCTAGTCAGACTTACATTTGTTTGGCCAAGTATGTTTATTTTTTTAGCAAAATAAAATGTAAAATCAAAGTATAAATGTCTTCCTGCAGCTTACATTTCTATTTTTGTGAGATTTTTTAAAGCTATTTAGAAAAAAAAAAACAAGCTGTAACTCCAAAACTTCACTCCTAAAACATTGCACTCAAAGCAGTTCCTACAGAAACAAAAGAAGAAATTTATATTATATATAGTAAGAAATATAAAGATAGACAGGACAGTGTCAAAAAAAACCAACTGACTTGATAGAAAATAAAACACTCTGCATTATTCACTCGAAGTCACCCAGCTGTGATAAAACGTACACATTTGTTGTAGTACTTGCTTTTTAGTACTAGCATTTTTGCAGGTTTTCACACATTTGCTGTTTATAGGTATACTGATGTCATTCTCTGGATGAGTATAGCAAACAACACTCTTAAACAAACATAGATATGAAAACCAAAGTGATGATATCATAAGGTCCTTCACCTCAGCAGCGGCCTTCTTTCACAATCAAAATGTCTGCATTAGTGTGCCTAAAAAACAAACACCCTTTTAGTGATTCAACATCCCAGCATCTATACCACAACACTTGCTAACTAACAGCAAAATCCATACAGTAATGCTGTTATCCTACACTGTAAAAAACTATTTGTTGAGTCAACTTAAAATAATTTGTAACCTGGCTGCCTTAAAATTTTAAGTTCAGTCAACTCAAAAAAAGTTTATTCAACTTGAAATGTTAAATTATACTAAGTGACAACTTAGATATTTGAGTTGATTCAACTTAAATTTTTAAGGCAGCTGGGTTACTTATCCATCTGTTAAGTTTAACAAACACAAATATCTAAGTTTTTACTTAGTACAACATTTTAAGTTGACTAAACTTATTTGAGTTGATTGAACTTACAAATTATTTTAAGTTGACTCAACAAATTGTGTTTTTTGTTTTTTAGTGTACACAAACAGAAGCAAATGAATGGACTCACATTCTCTGCACACACAGGGTGCATTCATTGACGTATGTGATGCCATCATTACCACATACGGGAGAGTAGTTGAGAGGGCATGCTTGATTGATGCTCAAGCCTCCACATGCAGGCTGTCAGATTAAAAACACACGTAATTCACAGTTCTGCATCACAGTTTATCTTCTGATAGGTGTTTGTTCTGGGTTTTAGTGCATTAATGGACTTACCCTGCGGTAGAGTCTTGATTTATCCTCTGCACCTGAAAAAGCGGTACTGTTGGATTAACCTTATTGCAATAATTCTTTATTAATTCCAAATAAAAAAAAAATGTGAGTGACTTACCCACAGAGAGGATGAGGACCAGGCTCATCAGAACCACGGCTGTTCCAGTCATGATGTTCAAATGAAGGATCTCTGGATTTTAAAAGAGAAATATGTGTTTGTAAGTTCAGGCTTTACTTAGCAACTGACTTCCAGCTTGTTTCTGAGTGTTGTATTGTTGATGACCACCAACATATAGTTTGAAAGCGAGGAGGAGGAGGAGAGGTGCTGATATTTTGACGGCTGTTCGCCCCACCTACCCGCCGTCCCGCGTCAACAACACTGAGAACAGAGCCTCTCTATTGTCTCTCTCTTTATTAAGGGATAAACATTCCAGTCTGTCCAAAAATTGCTGAGCACAATCCAAAATGCATTGGTCTGTATAATATCCCTCAAAACAGGTCTGGCTGGGAGGTGTGTCCCTGTTTATTGGCCTCAAAGTGAAATGAATGGAATTCCACTAAACATGTAATGCAGTTAACAATAATTATGTAATGTAATGATTAACTACATAAGTTAGCAGGGAATATGGGACTGAAAAACACTTTTGACATAAAAATGTATATGTACATCAAAAGAGAACATTCTCTTGAAAATTTCTGAAATTAATATAATTTTTAATTATTGTGAAAAAGTGCAAAATGAAACTCCTGATTTTATTTTTAGTGTTATAGGCGTTAAGTGAAAATCAAATTTGGCATGGACCCAAATTATATAAATTCTGTCAAATTAAAACAAAAATAAATCAAGCAATAAAGTGGCAAATAAAAGTTTAAAGGTATATTATGACTTTTTAACTACAAAATTCTTGAGATTAATACCAATGATTGAATTACATGCTATCTTTAAATAATTCAAATAATAAATTGAACAAATGTTAAATGTACAGAAATGTACAGGTTTGGAATGGTGAGTAAACAATGACAGAATTGTTATTTTTGGTGGACTATCCCTTTAATAGCTTAAATTAACTTTAATAACTTTTTAAAAAATACACAAAGCCATTGTATTGATACTTTTAAGAATTTTTAAAGTGTGTGTTTTGGAGTTTGACAGCTGTGGCCACTGTGAACTGCTGATGTATAGAAAATAAGAGAGTGTAAATTCTTCAGAATTTTGTCTTTTGTGTAGTGCCAAAATGTAAGAATAAATTAAAAAATCAGGATACAGGTTTGGAACGACGTGACCGTGAATAAATACATGTACAAAAAAAAATACATATATTTTTGATTTCAAAATTAATTTTTAAGAAATTTGTGCTTTTATTATTGTGATATTCTCAGTGATATTCCAACTACACTGTAAAAAACTTTTTGTTGAGTCAACTTAAAATAATTTGTAACCTGGCTGCCTTAAAATTTTAAGTTCAGTCAACTCAAAAAAAGTTTATTTAACTTGAAATGTTAAATTATACTAAGTGACAACCTAGATATTTGAGGTGAATCAACTTAAAATTTTAAGGCAGCTGGGTTACTTACGTATTGGTTAAGTTTAACAAACACAAATATCTAAGTTGTTACTTGGTACAACTTAACATTTCAAGTTGACTAGACTTATTTTAGTTTACTGAACTTAAAATTTGACTTACATACACACATACACATTACTCTCTGTGTAGGGGCCCCCTGTTGCCATGGCAATTTCTAAGCACAGCATACCTGTGGCTTTCACAATTGCTAAGATGTTGCGGGTGTCACAAGTTCAACCTCAAAAATCGCAACATCACTCCAAGTGTCACAAGTTCAGACTGTACAAATACATTATCTTCAGTTGCAATCAGACAAACCCACTCTTATCTTAATTAACTTCCATAACACTTCTATTATCTTAAGCAAAACACACTTTCCTGTATTGTAATATACTTCTGCACCTAAATGCAACATTTCTTTGTAGCTAAGAAAAATAAAATACAAGGTACAAGCAATCAACTGTTTTAGGAGGTCCATCTGCAAACACGTTGCAAATGCATCCCCTTTACAATAGACTTCCTCAATATAACAACATTTGGTTTGAGCTGCATTCTCCTCTCACTTACACTTTACATTTTAATAACCCTTAGAGGTAAAAGCAGTGGTTTGAAGCCTTAATGTCTCCAAATCTTCTATAAAAATCATTCAAAGCAATCAATTCCCTCAGCAATTTCATCATTCTTTTGCTAAAATCCTCTTGTTTTCTGATCAACTGAATTAATCCACTTAGTTTAAAAATCACCCTCTGGTGCTCCTCCGTTTCTCTCTCGTCTTTGCCTCTGATGTTTTCTCCTTTCCTCTTTTTTATCCCGCTAGGATTGCCACCTCTGTAACATTTCTATGAAAAGGTTGTCCAGGTAAATTTCAAGTTTTTCTGTTTCATTATTAATATTCCCCCTAAGAGGTTGTTCGGGAAATGGCACATTAACATTACCAGCTGATACAACATTATTCAAGAATCTAATAACCCTTTAACTGTCACTCCCATTTTTGAACACAGACATAAAAATGCACTATCCAGACTTAAATTTTTTATAATTCATGAATGAAAACATTTTGTAATATGATTTTGATGTACATTTTCCGTGGTCATGCAATGTCTGATTTTAAAATGCCTTTTAAAGGATGAATTTTGAGATTTTAAGTTTTGAACTGATATATAATTTTTTATGATTTTAAAAGTGTGATAGGGAAAAAGGCAACGAAGAAAGTCTTTTGTGACAAAGGTCAGAACTTATGTTATGATGTAGATTTTTTAAGTTGCACTCTTGACATATATTAATCTATTACTTTTCCTACATAATTTGTAACACAAAAATATGGTAAAATATCTTTCCAACGATGTTTGTCATGACTAGATTAGGATTTATTTGTAATATGGTGAAGTAAACTTGGGCGACCCACAGGGTGGACGGTGACAGTTAAAGGGTTAAATAGATACATTTTTTTAAATATATGCTGTTGTACTGAACTTTCTATTCATCAAAGAATTGTGGGAAAAATGTATCACTGTTACCACAAAATATTAAGCAGCACTGTTTTCAACCCTAATAATAAGGCAATTCATTTTTGTCATGAGTTATAGGAGTACGAAAATTAACCACGGTTTTACTACATAAAACCAAAAAAAAAAAAAAAAAACATGGTTACTATAGTTAAACCCTGGTAACCACAAATGAACCATGGTCTTGATGCAATAACTAGTTTAACCATGGTATCTGTAGTTAAAGTAAATACAAATGGTAATCAATGCACCAAAAAACATGGTTAATACATTTTTACTATAATGAAACCATGGTTAATTTTCGAAAGTGCATCGTAAAATATGTAGACAACAGTTATTTTAAATTGTAATATTATTTCACAGTATAACTTTTTTAACAGTGCTTTTGATCAAATAAATGCTTCCTTGGTGAACATAAGAGACATTTCTATCATTTTTAGGACAAACCGTTTCCTTAATGTGCAAAGGATTTGTTTACGTCTGATACATCTATTTCTGTCTGCAGGAGAAAGGAGCAAATATTTCAGGTATTAAGAGAATCAGAAGCTCACAACCTATATTGACAACCTGTATCTAATCCTTATATCTGTTTTTTTAAGAATTATAAATGAAATACGTTAAAGGTTGCTAATTAAAAAAAACAAAAACAAACAAACAAACAAACAAACAAACAAAACAAAAGCCTACTGAATATTGCACAAGAGCTCAGCGAAATTGAACAATACTTTTCGGCTTCCGTACTGACTCTGAGTGAACTTAGTTCCGTTCAGAACTGCACGTCTCATCTGGCTTGTCAATCACGCTGCAGATACAATTCGGATTTACGCCGAGTAAAATGATACAATTACGCGGTATTTTCCGGAACGCGTTACGTCACGCAGAACAATGTCTGTCTGTGAAAAGCCCACCTGCGGTGAGTTCTTTAATCGACAGTCACAAGTTTTACACAGTGAGAAATAGCTCACATTCATCAGTGCAGGTTTTCCTTGCACAATAAATTTGATAATATTGAACTTATGTGACTTTATAATGGCATTGCATTAAAAGACAAACGCCAGTTTTTTTGGAGCTGTGTCAGAGGACAGACGCCCCCTCATTGTCTGTCATATGATCATGTAACTCCATTGTTACGTTGTTTGTTAAGACCTTGGCAATGTCAGGAGTTAGAAAAGCAAGTAATCATTGCAAAAGAGTTTAATAATTAAAATAGACAGTCAAACAGATATGTTGGAGGCCCATATATTGCATATTGTATACTGGTTTTATAGTGAGGTCCAAATGTCTGAGACTACTGGTAAAATGCTTACACTTTGCATTCTACAGCAAAAGATAAGTACATATTATATTATAAGCATTAGTTTCTGTTATGACACTTTATGGCAGCAGCACTTGAGCTGCATAAACTCAAACAAACTAAACTTTTGTATAAAACTTGACCATGTTCAGCAGCATGTTTTGAGAAAGATCCAAAGAGCATCTTGTAAATATGAAGAAAGTCTGATCTTTTATGCAAAAGTTCACATGATTTTGCTCATCTGATTTAGTGACTTTGAAACGTGCCAAAACGTAATGTCTTTCTTCTTACATTTCCATCTTTGAAGGTCCAAAAGAAAAAGCATTCCCAATGCGGTCTGAGACTTTTTGACTCTTCTATATTTATACCCAGTGTGTCTAGCTGTTCAGTTTTTAACATGTCCTTGCACAGAGTTAAGTATAGAGTTGTCTTGTTTAAAAAAAACAAGGGACATTGGGACATCATTTGTAGACCTTTGTACTAAAGTGGGAATTGTTGGTCTGAGCCTGTAGAATGTAAACATTTGAACAGTTTATCTTCAATATCGAATGTTAGTTTCAAGGATTTTAAAATGTACTTAGGGTTTTGGATGGGGGGTTGTGCCTTAAAAACCTTAGGAATTTGAAATAAAAATAAACAGAAACCGAAAGCTGGAGCTGCTATTTCTATAATGTGTCAGTTTTATCTCATAGCTAAAATGTGACTCTGGACCACAAATCCAGCCATAAGGGTCAATTTTTTGACCCGAGATACAACGATTTTAAAATCTGGAATTTGAGGGTGCAAAAAAATCAAAATATTGAGAAAATTGCCTTTAAAGTTGTCCAAATGAAGTTCTTAGCAATGCATATTACTACTCAAAAATTCAGTTTTAATATATTTACGGTAGAAAATATACACATTTTATGTTTACTCAATATCCTAATGATTTTCAGCATAAAAGAAAAATCAGTAATTTTGACCCATACAATGTATTGTTGGCTACTGCTACAAATATACCCATGCTACTTATGAATTGTTTTGTGGTCCAGGGTCACAAATACATTTAAGCAAGTGTAGAACTTCTATCTCAGTTGAACAGTTCTACTAATAACCACATGGTGTCACTAGCAGTTTGTTTTACATTTCCTGAGCAGCCCAGGGCATCGATCTCCACCGGACCTCGGCAGCAGCACGCAACCTTCTATGAGTTCCGCACTTATTACATCCAGCCGCATCTCAACGCCGCCTTCCTTAAACTGACCAATGAGAAGATCCATCTGCGGACAGCCCACTCAGAGCTCGTCGGTTATTGGAGTGTGGAATATGGGGGTCTTAATCAGGTTTTCCACATCTGGAAGTATGGTGAGAACGACTACTGAATTCTTCAACGTCTAATCTATGCTTTTAAAACTTTATAGGGTTTCATAGTTTCAAGTAAAATGCAACTAAACAATGAAATTTCTGACCTAGGGAAACTGAAACTTTACTTCTAGGGGTTCGGCAGGTGTCCCATATTAGCTGGGATATCCTGCCTTATTACCATTTATTTAAAACCCTTGTGCTGTGCTGAAAATTCTTTACCCAGTCAAAAATGATCAGCTTTTAAAAATTGCTTGTAAACTTCTCATTATGCTATATTATGACCAAATCATGGATTCAGGTTTTGTCAACTTGTTTTCTCATAGGCCTCATTGATCTGAGCTTATGCAACTTGGGTTTTGGTTTTTATAAGCGTTGTGGTTAATTTTGGCATTATTCGCTCAAAAACTGAATTCAAAAACAAAAAATTGACAAGTTCTTTTCTGTAGGCCGGTCATTTTTGAGTCATTAATGTGTGAATAGAATTAGCAAGTTTAAGTCCAGTGTGATGACAATTAGCATTTTGGGGAAAATAAACCCTCTCCAGGTCAAAACGACCGTAACACAACAAGAATAAGGTAAGAATTTTGAATAATTCTTAGCGTTCATACAGTAAACAGCTAAGCTTTCTAAGACAATATGTATTTAGTTCATTTAGAATGTTTAAAAACACAATGCAGCTCACATACTTCTCCATTAGAAACGCTTCCTTCTGTCTTTGCTGCAATTGTGTTTAGACAGCTATGCTCAGCGGGCATCTGTGCGGGCAGCCTTGGCTCAAGACCCCAACTGGGTTGAGGAGTACATCTCTAAAGCGATGCCCATGCTGAGCTCTCAGGATAATGAGGTGACGTACCTTGTACCCTGGAGCAAAATTCAGAAGCCACCCAAAGACGGAGGTGAGAATTGTGTGCATTAAAATTATGCGTTGATTTTTAAAGAAGAATCTATGCATGCTCACGTGGTACTACAGGTGATATAAAAATCATTTTAACAACCTGTTGATTGATCATAATGACTGTTTTCAAAGAGGTTTCCTGAATATTCCCCTTCTGCTATTACATATGTGCTTAAAAGATACACAGATTTCAAATGCTCTAGGTGAACTGATCTAAACAGCTTTTGAGGAAATATATTGTTTTTTTTTGTAGGAGTTTTTGAGCTGGCCACCTTTCAGATGAAGCCGGGTGGTCCAGCGGTGTGGGGCAAGGCGTTTCAGATAGCGGTGGGCACCCACACAGGGTCAGGATACACCCATGCAGTTGGGGTTTTTCACTCTGAATTTGGACAGCTCAATCAAGGTGAGTATAGACAAGACAGAAGGTATGTTGTAAAATAATTATCATATAATAATTACCAAGTCATATTTTTTTCCAAGTTACAGCCTGTAATTTAAATATACACTAGTATTCAAAAGTGTGGGGTCAGTATGTTTTTATTTTATTTTATTTATTTATTTTTTTTTTTTAAGGTGCACTGCTGTTCAAAAGTTTGGGATCAGTAAGATTTTTAATGTTTTTTTTTTAAAAGAAATTTCTTCTTATGCTCATCAAGGCTGCATTTATTTGATCAAAAATTCAGAAAAAAACAGTAATATTGTAAAATATTATTTGAATGTAAAATAACTGTTTTCTGTGTGAATATATTTTAAAATGTAGTTTTATATCTGTGATGCAAGGCTGAATATTTTCAGCATCATTACCCCAGTGCATGATCTTTCTAATATGCTGATTCATTCTAATATGAACATTATTCTAATATGCTGATATATTATCAATGTTGGAACCAGTTACACTGCTTAATATTTTGTTGGAACCTGTGATTTTTTTTTTTTTTTTTTTTTTTTTTTTTTTTCCAGGATTCTTTAATAAATAAAAAGGTAAAAAGAACAGCAAATTAGAAATCTTAGGTAACAATATAAACTACCATTTATAAGTTTGTGGTCAGTACATTTTCATTCTTTCCTTTTTAAAAGAAATTAATACTTTTATTCACCAAGGATGTGTTAAATTAATAAAAAGTGATAGCAAAGACTTATATTGCAAAAGAAAAAGAAAATATTTCTATTTTATAATAAACACTGTTCTTTTTAACTTTTCATTTATTAAAGAAATGAAAAAAAAAAAAAGATTTCCGAAGGATCATGTGACACTGAAGACTGGAGTAATGGCTGATGAAAATTCAAAAAAACAATCATTTTAAACATTTAAATATTACTTATTTAATAATATTTCATAACATAACTGTTTTTTCAGTTTTTTTTAAAGCTTATTATTTAAAAAAAAAAACATTACAAATTTTACTGATCCCAAACTGTTGAACGCCAGTGTATTAATATTTTTATTCAGCAAAATTGTGACAGTACCAAAAAAAAGTGTATCATAGTAATATATTACAATTGAAAATATAAAACATTTTAATAGCAATGACATTTTTCACAATATTGAAGTATTTTTGATCAAATAAATGCAGTCTAGGTGTTCTGAAGATACTTTAATAAAAATCTTATAGACCCCAAATTTTTGAATGGTAGAGTATGAAAAAAACAAAATGGAAAAACCCAAGTGTTTATAATGCTAATGAAAAATCTGAAGGTATATATTCTGCTATTTTTCACACACAGTGCATGTTTTATGGTGGTATGAGAGCGCAGACCAGCGGGCAGCGATACGGCATAAATCTCATGAAGATGCCAGAGTGGTGGCGGCAGGTAAATCTTATCATCGATATCATACCGTTATTATCAGAGCATTCTGAAAAATAATCTTTTTATGTTTTACTGTTTGCATTCTTTAAATATTACCATTCGCCTGTACTTATATTTTTTTTTCTCCAGTCAGGGAGAGTGCAGCGTACCTGGTGTCACAGAAGAACAAACTCTTGTTCCCTTGTGCTTTCTCACCAATGAAATAACATGGCTTCATGCTTTGACTCCAAGCTCAGGAAAATGCGGAGTGAAATTTCATTGATGCAGTGCATGAGATAAGTGGGCTGATAAACAGATTTAATTCTATAAAGTTCCTTAAAAAGTTTTTGCTTATGGCCAAATGAATGTGATTTGAAATAATGATTTGCGTCACATTACAAACTACTGCAGATATTTATTGTCAGTGTTTCAACGTCCTTCTTTTTCTACAATAAATGCTTTACATGCCAATAAAATCAGTTATAAATTCAGCATTTGTTAAATTCGTATTTGAATGGATTAGACGTAGCCTGGTTAAATTTTAAGCAGATAGACACTGAAAATACTTCATACCTTATATTTCCCAATATAACGTCACAGATCAAACAGTATTAGGGTTGTAGAATTGTCATGTTTTATTGTGTAAATACAGTAAGTGTACAAAGCGAGTAACAGACAATCCACAGCCATAAATGTGAAATGTAAACAGGTATTAAATGAGGAACATCACTGTGGTACTAAAACTTTTTGTCCTTTTAGGGTTTTTTTTTTTTTTTTTGTTCTGTCGTTTTGGTCGAACCCAAACCAAAACTAAACAGTAAATTTAAAACAGCAAAAACATTGTCTGTGGAGAATCCAGTGCAAAGAGATTATCACATTTCGACATTAAATTAAATTTCAATTAACACAGCAAGTAAAGTGCTTGGATGAAAGGCGGACAACGTTGTTGCCAATCCCAATGAGATCCAAAATACTGATTTATCAATCCAAACTGAATGTATGGACAGATCACCCTTACTGTACTGAACGGCTAATGTGATACAGCTGGAATCAGTGTTGTGTTTGTGAATTTCCGTATTTCCAATGAAGGGCACGCCGGATAAAGAAGGCACATAATAGGTACGTTTTAATTGATTTCCTTCTAGGTTGTTCATGCGACTCCTGGAGCATCCACTAGGATTACCGTGTCAGTCGAGGTATTTGTTACATATTGTAACCATAAAGCTTACTTGTATAAACTTTATATTATTATTTTATTTAAAAAACGACTACAAAATCAATCACTTTTCTTGTTTTGCCATTGCACAAAGGCATGTATAAAGATAATGTGAGGCACTCTTGGATAGAACAGCCTATGAAATAATGCCCCTTCTGACTCTTTAAAACATCTAAAACAATTGCTTGTTTATAAATAAAGACATATTAAAAACAAAATCATTTTAACAGTACGATTTTCAGTTTTGCAGTTCCATGCAAACGATTCTGATTCTTCAGCATGTGATTCCCAGTCTTCTAGTCTTAAGAAAGTAAAAAATAAAGACACTGACCCTGAATTATTGATCATTGGCATTTTTCCATCGGCCCGATTATCTTGCACGATGAAAACGATCTCTATCGACGACTGCACAAAAAATACAGTCTGTACAGTCGGACTACACCAGAAATTATGGCTTCAAGTTTTTAGCACTGTGACTAACATGGTTCGGATACAGCCATGCTAGAAACACGAGAGAAGTCTTTTTAATTTCTTTTGCATTGACTTGCATTGAGTGTCTCGGCTGCAGTATTTGCCTCTCGGTTGACCGGTGAAGACGTTTATCTTCAGACAGAGGTCAGAATGGCAATCCACAGCTCAAAGGCCACAAAAACATGTGTGAAATGTGTGGAATCCACTGGCTCCAGTTAGCATGTAGTGTAAAGGGAGACTCCGTCTCACACAAAGCTTTCTATTGGCTTGTCCATGTTCTCTTTAGTTGACAGAGGGCTCAGGAGGGCCATGTTGACCACTGTGTCTTTACGACGAATGGAGCTGTCTGAATGGTCATCACTTTGGTCCTTGGCAAAGTTAACAAATACCTGTTGATCGGGGAGAAGAGTATTTAGTAATCACAGCAAGACCAAAAAAAAAAAAAAAAAAACTAAATGTGTAAATTTAAAGACAGAAATTGATATGAAACATGAAATAAAAATTGACCCCCATGTACTTTTTAAATAATATCTATGTACCATATTGTAAAAAAAAAAAAAAAAGATTTATTTTCCTTATTTATAATCAAAATGAAAAAATATCTCACTTTTCTGCTAAAAAAAAAAGTAATTTTAACCATTAATGACCTACCTTGTGAATCAGTGTTATTTTAGTGTCATTAAGATACCATTTTAGTTTTTATTAATATTTTGAATCAGTTTGTTTAAAATGTCTCCTTTTTATTTTAATTTGTTAAAATTTTAGTAGTTTTATAGTGTTTTCATCACATTTTGGAGTTTCAAGTATTATGTGTGTGTTATTGTAAAGAAAATATTTATTTTTATTATTTACTGCAAAATATTAACTTTTTATGTTATAAGAGTTAAATATGTTTGGTGTTAATGTGAATCAGTGTTATTTTTAAAGATACTGTTATAGTTTTTATTAATATTTTAAATCAGTTTTTATGTTTTGAATGCTCCTTTTTATTTTAATTTGTTACAATTTTTGTAGTTTTGTGTTTTCATTATTTTTAGTAGTATTTAGTTTGTGTGTGTATGGTAAAGAAAATATTTATTTTCCTTATTTTTAATCACAATGTGTATATATATATATATATATATATATATATATATATATATATATATATATATATATATATATATATATATATATATATACACATTGTGATATATATATATATATATATATATACAAATAATATATCAAAATATTTACTGCAAAATATTCACTTTTTTTTTTTTTACATGTGAATCTGTGTAATTTTAGTATCATTAACATACTGTTAGTTTTTATTAATATTTTGAATCAGTTTTTATTTTTAGAATGTCCCTTTTCATTTTAATTTGTTTAAATTTTAGTATATCTATCTATCTATCTATCTATCTATCTATATATATATATAATATTATTATTTTTTTTTTTTTTTTAATTTTTTTTTTTTTTTGGACATCAAGTTAAACTAAATTACAATGAGAAATGCTGCTTTGGCAACTAGCTAAAATAAAGATTTTTTTAAATGTTGTGTTTTATGTCAGTTAGCGTTTATTTTAAGTAACAGAAATGTTTTTAACATTTAAGTTTTAATTAGCTTTAATAACCTGTTTGTCATACCATTTTTTTGTTGTCTTTAATAAATATTAATGTGTCATATCCCAAAAGGATAGTCCACCCAGAAATAAAAATTAAGTTATCATTCACTTTCTCCCTCATGTCATTCCAAACCTGTATAACATTTTTTTTCTTCTGTGAAACACAAAACAAGATATTTTGAAGGATGCTGGCAACCAAACAGTATGGACAAAAATACTATGGAAGTCAATGGGACCCAAAACTGTTTGGTTACTATCATTTTTCAAAATATCTTCTTTTTGTGTTCAACAGAAGAAAGAAAGCCAAGAGAATGACATGAAAAAGAGTAAATGATGACTCTCTTTAACAGTTGACTGCTTTTTAACTTCCTCCTGTCCCCAGTAGGGGTTACTACACTACATACATGACAAACTCTGTTTAGAAATGTGCCTGCAATATTGTAGAGTTGGAAATGCCCCCTCACCTGGTCCAGAGTGGTCTGGGACACAGAGTAATCCTCTATCCTGAGAAAATCTTTGTTCTTCGCAAGGATGCTAAAGATGTGAGCGAGGGAGGTGAGGGAGGAGGGAAGCTGGTATTGCAGCATGTTTCGGTGTTTTTCTTTCAGGGTGCTTCCCGGCAGCTCACTCTCAATGAACTTCATCACCGGCTGCAGGTCAGGATCTGGCCCCGCAACCCTCAGAATGATGGTGTACCCATCGCCGAATCTGCAGGAGATGATGTCACATATACATCAAAACTCTCCTAGATATGTCTACAAAGTAATATATACTTCATGCTTAATGTAGTTGATTTAAGTCATTATTTTTAATGACGGCACTAGTGTGCAGAATTAACACACTGTACCTTTAAATAGATTAAATAAGCAATGAACCAAACCAAACAGCTACAAGGTAAAAAAAACAACATTGCAAACTTTACTTTTGGAGCCAAATGCTCGTTTTGTCTATTCTCTGCAATGCACATGAAAACTCTGTGTAATCTGGGTCAATGCAGTTAGGGTCAAAAAACTCCCATCTCATTTTCTTCTCCAACTTCAAAATCGTCCTACATCGCTGTTTTACCTTTTATTGTAAAGGGCGTTTGATCTTCTTTGCATGCTCATTTTGTAAACACTGGGTCAGTACTTCTGCAGCGATTTTGATGTTGGAGGAGAAAATGAGATGGGAGTTTTTCGACATACCCTAACCGTATCAACCCAGATTACACAGAGTTCGCATGCGCATTGCAGAGAATAGACAAAACAAGCTTTTGAGATAGATTAAAAAGTATATAAATTGTCAATTTGTTTTGAAAATGACCAATCGTTTTGCTAGAGAAGACCCTTCTACCTCGGCAGGGATTGCTTAGATCTATTTGAAGCTGCATTTAAACTGCATTTTGGAGAGAATTCTGGAAATGTTTTCCTCAAAAAACATAATTTCTTATCGGCTGAAGAAAGAAAGACATGAACATCTTGGATGACAAGGGGGTGAGTACATTATCTGTACATTTTTGTTCTGGAAGTGAACTACTCCTTTAATGACTTCAGTGAGGGAAAGAACTACAATCCCATGAAGCATTCGGA
This sequence comes from Cirrhinus mrigala, assembly GCA_036247105.1. Lineage (NCBI taxonomy): Eukaryota > Metazoa > Chordata > Actinopteri > Cypriniformes > Cyprinidae > Cirrhinus > Cirrhinus mrigala. Next base: position 22,061,348 of record CM070020.1, on the reverse strand, counting down.
ATAAAATTGATTGAAATGACAGATAAATCTAAAACTACTGATTTGTTGCTGGTGTTGCCCATATATACAAATGTGATGTATAATTATTATTGTAAATATTTAAGTAGTTTTTTGCTTTTTGGGCAGTTTGCTTTTTTCAGAACTGATTGGTAGAGATTTCTCTGCAGAATCATGGGTAATGTAGTTTTTTACCAAGATTCCACTTTCACACATGATTATTTAAAAATTAGTTGGAATAATGTGAACTGACGGCTTCAACAAAGCATAGATGATCAATTAACAACCTCGTATTCCACTATAAGTATATAAATCAACTCCTGAAAGGAGAAAATGAAAGGGATTCTTACTTCCGAAACCCGATTGCTACACGCTATATTATTCATGATCTTACCTGTTCTTCAGGTGCTGGACGCTGCCCAGACAGCGGAACCTGCCGTTCACCATGATGGCCATCCTGGTGCAAAGCGCTTCACATTCTTCCATGCTAAGAGTGAACAATAACACAGGTTAGTAAAGAAGAAAACATGAAACACCGCCCCCTAGTGACAGATGAAAGTCTAAGCTTAGCAAAAATCTCAGCTAAACTAAGAAGACATGAACATTTTAGAGGATGACAATACTATGTATTAATAGCCCACTTAATGATCTTGTCTATAACATTAGCTAACTGATAGTGTTTAAGTGCATAAACTAATTGTATTAAGAAAAGTCTGATGAATATACCTGTGTGAGGTAAGTACAACAGAGCGTCCCTCTTTGATGACGCTGTGGATGCAGTTCCACAGTGCTCTTCGTGCTTTTGGGTCCATTCCAGTGGTGGGCTCGTCCTGTAAACAAAAGCACAGCCAGACTCAATTTCAGCCATAGGAAACACATTCTAAGCAGCTACATTTTTCTCACACGTGTATCGCACACTCAAGTGAACTGAAACAGGCGCTGACTCTTGAGCGTTTTTATGTGATCTTTGTGTCATCAACCCACCATGAAGCCTCTCTGAAGGTGAAGGCTAAAGAGTTCAGGGTAATTTAGCTCTGGGGTGTTATAGTCCTGAACTCCTTATATAACCAGAGTGGAAACCCAGTGGATAGAATAATCAAACAGTGGTCATATGATCCAGATTTGTGTTGTTTTTGTTGATTAGTTTGCAGACATTCTCTCTAGGAGGCACAATCCTTCGAGCCAGTTGTGTACAAGTGTCTTTGTGTGGACATGTGTGTGTGTTTGAGGAAATGCACATACCAGGAAGACCACTGGTGGGGCTCCAATGAGTGATATGGCCGTGGAGAGTTTGCGCATGTTGCCACCGCTGTAGCTTCCTGCGTTTTTGTCCAGGTACTTTACGAGGCCCAGTTTACGGATTCCCCATTCTGCCACCTGACCGAGGTACAACACATTAGTAAAACTAACAACACTTTAATAGTTCCTATTAGGGTTAATCGCACAAAATCAGGTCACATTTACACTACCAGTCAAAAGTTTTTGAACAGTGAGATTTTGAATGTTTTTAAAGAAGTCTCTTCTGCTCACCAAGCCTGCATTTATTTGATCCAAAGTACAGAAAAAACAGTAACATTTTGAAATATTTTTGCTATTTAAAACAACTGTTTTCTATTTAAATATATTTTAAAATGAAAAAAAACAAAAATGTTTTCTGTTAAATGTATGTTACAAACATACATTTTTTTTTTTTATCTCAGATAAATGCTGATATTTGGATTTTTTATATTCATCAAAGAATCTTAAAAAATGTATTCAACTGTTTTAAATATTGATAATAATAAAAAAAAATTAAATGCTGTTTCTTAAACAGCAAATCAGCATATTAGAATGATTTCTGAAGGATCATGTGACACTGAAGACAAAACAAAATGCCTGTTCTACATTTACTCTCAAATTGTCATTACCATTATTTTTGTAATTTATTTTGTTCCTAATGGTGATTTGTCTTTACTATAATACATTACTTTTTTCCTTTTTCCTTTTTTTTTTTAAGTTTAAATCAGCATAAAGTATAAATACTTTTATGCATGACAATAATGCAATGAGAATAATGGGGACATGTGCTTAATGGTAAAAATGCTAAGTATTTTTGCAAAATACAATTTCTATTTTTTATTTGTAATTCACTTTATTGTCAGTGGAGAGTGTTATTACTGTTAAGTTTAAAAAAATATTTTTGTACTATATATATATATATCAGCATACACTAAAGCCTTTATAAACACTTTCTTTTTTTTTGCATTTTGCATTTTGGTAATGAACACTGGCATGTCAGATATGAAAAATCTTATTTTAAGTCTTATTTAATTTTTTTTTTATGTATAATTTCAGGGTTTTTTTTTTTTGTGGTCAAATTTGACCTGGACCTGTGTGGTTCACCCTAATGGTCACATACCAAGAAATTATATTTAAAAATAGTATATCATTATTTAAATACTAGTGTTGGTTTATATGCTCCGCTCACCTCACAAACTTCCTTCTCAGGTACACCGCGCAGGATGGCGTAGAATTCCAGGTGTTCCCGTCCTGTCAGCAGATCATTGATGGCATCAAACTGAGGGCAGTAGCCCATGTTCTGATGTACTTCATCTATTTCTCTGAGTATACTGGAAAAAAGAAAGCAGCGTCATCAAAAATGTTTCCATGGATTTTTAAGATTAACTTATGACTCTCTATATTGACTAAGCTGTATTAGGCAAGTAGCATCATATATGCTGCTTGTAATAACTACTTGTATTTTACTGTCTGTACCTTTTCCCAGCCAAGAATGCTTCTCCTTTGGTGACCACAGAGTCGCCGGTCAGCATTTTGAAAGTGCTAGTCTTTCCAGCTCCGTTGACACCAAGCAGACCAAAACACTGAAAGAAGAAGGAAACGCGTCAGTTTGTGGTCTTACAGTTAACGCGACTCATTCAAATTAAGCTGATCATGAGGCAGCTGTGAAGTGATTATGAATAACCTCTCCTGGAGGAATGCCAACACAGAGACGATCGACAGCCGGCTTTTGTTTCCGCTTGTACACCTGAAAAGAAAAGGATGACGGATTGATGAGGGCACCATTTATTTGACTAAATCTGAAATATCCAAAATGATGTCTGTGATCATCAGCCGCGGATTTCTGCTGACCTTAGTGAGTTGTCGGAGTTCAAGAATATCTCCCTGTCCAGCTCCATTCATGATCCTCTGCCTCTCTCTGGCCACATCCTCGTCTTCCTCTCCAATCGGACTCAACTTGGCACTTAAAGACCTACAATAAATAGCCAAAAATCACTTTTAGATCTAAATCTTCTAAATCAATTCATATAAATGTAATTTACTTCAGAATGTCATGCTGCTTACTTGGGTTCAAAGAAGAAACGGTATTGGATAAGGACTGTGATGGTGAAGAAAACCACTCCTTCCACAGCCATGGCAAAAAGATTCTTGCCCACCATGTCCCACTCCAATGGAGAACGGAAACGGTTCTCACCTAATGCAAGGTAAAAGAGCATTCAGCATCTGTAATAATTACCCTTGCAGTAGTTAAAGTTATGAGGTCAAATTCTGAACTTCATTGCTTATATTCTTGCAATCTGTGTCAAAAAATGTAAAGCAGAACAAGTTAATCTTACCAAATCTTTCCAGAGCGTCAGCCATGGCCTGATTCTTCACCATGTCAATAAGGCCTCGACCCAGGCAGAAATGTGGGAAGATGAGCAAAACGTTCTTCAGGATGTCATTAATGCCACCAATCTCCTGCAGGACAGGATGAACAGCATTAGAAATGCTACTAAATTACTGCTAAGAATAGCAAATGGCAAGTGGGCATTAGGGTCAAACCAAGAAAGTAATTTCTTACATTATTTCCAAATAATTCCATGACAAAAGTGGACACACTGCCATTGATCCCAATGAGGATGTTGACGCTAGTGAGAACCACGTAAGCGGTGCTGGGGATTTTGAAGAGGAATGAAGCTGGGTACATAAGAGGAGTGATGGACCATCTGAAGAGAGACAAGAAAACAAGTATTAATTTATCATCAGGGAAAATGTTATGTATAAATTGTTGGGCCCCATGTCAGGCCCCAAGCATATCTAAGAACCACAATATCATAGAGACATTGTGGGCTCTTTTAACTTTGGGAATATAATGTATAATCCCATATGGGACTCTAAAGCGTTTTTTTTATATCTGCGGAACACAGTATTATACATAGATAAGGGTGGGCTCTTTCACTACAGGAAATACAAGGAGGCCCCATGTGGGACTGTGTAATTAGTTTTTTTCCGGTGTTTATTCAATTGCACATCCTTGTCAGAAAATGTACTCGAAAGTACTTTTTGTACAGTATTTTTGTACTTTGTTTTTCTATTTAAAATTTAGTTTGTAATAATTTTATTTTTATTTCACATTTCTTCAAAAAGGTTCTTAAATGTACTTTTATAAGTGCTTTATAATTTTTTCTTCTATTTTAATTATTTCTATTTTAGATTTTTTTTTTTTCAAAACATGCTTTATAATACTTTTTCCCTATTTCTGTATTTCTATTTGACTTTCTTTTTTTTAATGTCCCCAAACTTACTTTACAATCTTTTTTTTTTCCTTTCCTATTTCGGTTATATTTCTATTTGACATTTTCTTACAAAATGTCCCCAAACATAGTTTATAATCTTTTTTTTCTTATTTCTATTATATTTTTCTATTTGAATTTTTCTTTAAAAAAATGTCACCAAACATACTTTATAGTCCTTTTTTTTCTACTCTATTATATTTCTATTGGACATTTTCTTTAAACAGTGTCTCCAAACATACTTTGTGATCTTTTTTCCTATTTCTATTATATTTCTATTTGACATTTTCCTCAAAAAAAAGTCCCCAAACATGCTTAATAATCCTTTTTTCCTATTTCTGCTATATTTCTATTTGAAATTTTCTTTTTAAAATGTCCCCAAACATAGTTTGTAATATTTTTTTCCTAATTTTATTATATTTCTCTTTGACATTTTCTTTAAAACAGGTCCCGAAACATACTTTGTTCTTTTTTACCTTTTTTATTATATTTCTATTTGACATTTTCTTTAAAAAAAGTTCCAAACATACTTTATAATATTTTCCCCCTATTTCTATTATATTTCTGTGACATTTTCTTAAAAAAATGTCCCCAAACATACTTTATAATCTTTTTTGTCATATTTCTATTATAGTTTTATTTGAAATTGTCTTTTAAAATGTCCCCAAACATATTTTATAACCTTTTTTCCTATTTGTAAAAATGTCCCAAAATGTCCTAAACATACTTTATAATATTTTTTCCATTTCTATTGTCTATTTGACATTTACTTTAACAGATGTACCAAACATACTTTAGAATTTTTCCGATTTCTATTATATTTTTTATTCAAAAATGTCCCCAAACATACTTTATAATCCTTTTTTCCCTATTTCTATATTTCTATTTGACCTTTTTTTTTAATGTCCCCAAACTTACTATACAATCTTTTTTTTCCTATTTCAGTTATATTTTTATATATATTTTTCTATTAAATTTTCTTTAAAAAAAAATGTCCCCAAACATACTTTATAGTCCTTTTTTTCTACTTCAATTATATTTCTATTTGAAATTTTCTTTAAGAAAATGTCCCCAAACATACTTTATAATCTTTTTCCCTATTTCTATTATATTTCTATTCAACATTTTCTTTAAAATATGTATGGAATATTTTGTCAGTACCTACATAAATTAATGCCTTTTTGAGCTGGAAATACTGATATGTTTCACCGATATAGGTATATGACAAAAATGAATGTGTTGATCTGTCTTTCTTACCCATAAAGAAGCAGTAGAAGGGCAAGAACAGGCAGGTTGGTGGCAGAGACGTAGGCTTTTTGTTGGAAGCACACAAAGATCAAGATCACCAGAGTAGCAGGAACCACATAATTGCACTGTACCAGAAAACAGACAGAAATGTGCATTAGATATTTTGTGTCAGCAGCCAAGAAGGTGAGTGGTTAATGAGATTTGAAAGCGTCACCAGACACTCACCATATCCCACAGAAAGTTGGCCAGCCAGTAGAGGTACGGCTGCACACCACTGATAAACTGCATATGCTTGGCCTTATTCACTCGCTCCTGAATGAGGAAGACGACAAAGCTGGCGGGGACGAAGGACATGGCGAAGATCACACAGATGGAAACCAGCACGTCCACTGAGGTAGTCATTCTGAAATGCCATAAATCAGGATTCAGAGATTAGAAAAACATGACAAATGCACTATTTAAATTTAATTGAATCAATGTTTCAATGCTTACAGGGCCACTTGAGAAAGCTGTTCCTTGGTCAGATTGAGCGGATGGTTGAAAGCAGTCATGCCAAACTGACGGGGGTCTTTGCCAGGTGGTAAGTTGGCACGCAAGATACCATTGTTCATCACATTGAGGAAGGCTCCAATACTGTGCCAGCCCTTGTTATTGAACCATATCTAAAACCAAAATGTCAATAATGATCACTCCAGGTAGACTTAAAATGTCTCTAGTGGGTTTAAAAATAGCAGTCGTCCAGTTGTCACTCACCTTGACATTATTCTTAGTGTCCAGCCCATTGATGAAGGCAGACAGACTTTTCAAGAAACGGTCAGCTGCTGATCCAGAGTCCTAAAAACATAAGATAAGAAGAAATACTCCATGCACTATTCCTGAGAGCGATTTGATTAATTTCCTAAGAGTCAGTGTTTTGGCTTACCTTCCCCAGTTGGAAGATTTCCCTGACTCTAGAGATGGCATCATCGATCTCCTCAGCAGGAGGAAGTACCTGAGTGCTTCTAGCCCCCAATGAAAATCCTCCATATCTGAATTCATTCACCCATATCTTGTTCTTTAAGCTATAAAAGAAACAATCCATTAATGTGTTGAATAACACCATTGAACTAGTTCATGTGGCTAGACAATCAAGCCATACCTTTTCCCAATGATCTGTGCATAGGTCTTCACTAGATAGTCTGAGATGTTTCGTCCCGTCAGGTTCTGGAGGATCTCAGTTTCACTGAGCTTCATCTGAGGAGGTGGCAGTCCACCTGCACCAGCAGGGCATTCTGGGAGCATCTTCTTTTTGCCATTACAGCTGCACTCGCAAGCAGGCGATGGATTGTCCATGGTCCAGTTTGTCGATGTAAAAATGTCCATTACGCCTTCTGCCACTTCTGGTGTAGACCATTCCTCATCGCCTGTTGTACAGGGAGCTTCACTAAAACCATAGGAGAAGACAAGCTTAGTTTTTCCAGAATTAAAAAAAATATTAGCAGTTTCATAAAATGTAAGTTACTTACGGAATTGGTTCTCCTTCCATGCATCGTGTTCCAAAGCCAGGATTATCTAATAAAGCGCTGAGTAATTTCTGTGTGCTTATATCATGAGGAGCATCATCACTGTAATGAATAAAGTCTGTATTTAATCGAAATGGTTCCAAGCATTTCAAATTTATGTTAAATAGCACATTGTCCATCATACCTGATGAATGTAAACTGTTCTTCATACATCCAGGGGTTGAGAGCCAGGCTGGGATATTTTCCGAATGGTGGCACAATAAGACTGAATACCAAAGCGATGCACACAAACACAGCGGGAAGAACAATCTGCAAAGAGAATCAAAGTGAGTTGATCAAAACTGTACTGTACTGTATTGACATGGGCTGTGTTTCCCAAAAGCAGCATAAGCCTAACTAGATTATAGAAACCACTGGCATTAGTAGACCCTATCATCTGCTTAAGTTTACAGTGTTTTGGGGAATCATAGAAACCATTGGCACTAATAGTGTATACAATATACTTAAGCTTACCACGTTTTTGGGAACTGCAGGAACCACTGGCACCAACAGTTTCTATGATCTACTTAGTCTTACGATGCTTTTGGTTAACGCAGCCTAAGTTTATTTTTTTTAACTGACTATATTTTCCATTCCTACCTGTGCAAAGAAGCCTTTCCTTGAGCGGCGGGCATAAAGCAGTCTCTTCCACAATAAAGCCACAAATTGCTGCCTCTTCAAACTCCAGCCTTTCACCTGATATGATCCTTTCCCATTGGAAACGCTCAAATAGTCTGTCTCTTTCGATTCTGGTGATCAAATATATGAACAGGAATTAGCAACAGCACATTTAAAAGGGAATCCCGCGTATTAAGACGTGTATGGCTTTATATAACGTAAATTATATCTCTTACTAAAATATATAGTAGAAAACCCATGAAAGATTTACGTTATTTAAAAAATCCCTATTATTCATATTTTGTATATTATACATTATTTCGATTACATGAAATGGTTGCACTTAGTGAGCTACTGGCGGTACCTGTTGCTACCTCAAGGCAAGTCAAAGATAAAATACTGATACGATGACCACAACTACTGAAAGAGTTTACAGGTGGTAATGGATCTAAGCGTAGGCTTAAAGGAACACTCCACTTTTTATTAAAATAGGCTCATTTTCCAACTCCCCTAGAGTTAAACAGTTGAGTTTTACCGTTTTCGAATCCATTCAGCCGATCTCCCGGTCTGGCGGTAGCACTTTTAGCATAGCTTAGCATAGATCATTGAATCCGATTAGACCGTTAGCATCTCGCTCAAAAATCTCAAAAAGAGTTTCGATATTTTTCCTATTTAAAACTTGACTCTTCTGTAGTTACATCGTGTACATAGATGGACGAAAAATGAAAAGTTGCGATTTTCTAGGCTGATATGGCTAGGAAGTATTGGGAGTATAGTTCCTAGCCATATGTCTTAGTACACGATGTAACTACAGAAGAGTCAAGTTTTAAATAGGAAAAATATCGTCATTACATATGGTCATTTTTGAGTGAGATGCTATTGGTCTAATCAGATTCAATGATCTATGCTAAGCTATGCTAAAAGTGCTATCGCCAGACCCGGAGATCGGCTGAATGGATTTAAAAACGGTAAAACTCAACTGTTTAACTCTAGGGGAGTTGGACAATGAGCCTATTTTCAAAAAAAGTGGAGTGTTCCTTTAAACCAAATGCAGTACCATCAACTTTTCCCCACAAGGAGTCGAAACACCCCCAGATATCAAGTAAAATCCACACTGAGAAACTCCTTGAGTGGCTGCAGCATCATGACAAGCATCGATATGTTTAAATCCTGCCAGGATGGCATCTAGCATTTCTTGTCTCTGCCATTTGTAAGCTCTTTCAGTAGCTGTGCTCTGCTAAAAGCCTCAAAGGCATCAGGGCTAAAGTGGAAAGAACAAAGACGTGGGTCTTGTCCACAGGCATCTTCCCATTCTTTTCCTCAGTTCTTATTGCTAGGAAAGCAGTGAAGACTTACATCGCTTCTCTTGTTGCCCTTCAACTGAAAATTACAACCAAAAGCCATGCAATGTGGCATCGTATTAGGATTTTATTTTCCGAGCTGTGTATTCCAAATTGTGTTGAAGTAAAAATAGCAACAGGTGGCACCAGTAACTTACCAAGTGCAGTCATTTTATGTCATTGAAATAATAGTGCCCCTCACAGTCCAAAATACGTATAAACAATGTGGATTTTTTAAATAATGTACATCTTCAATGGGTTTTCTACCACATATTCCAGTCAGGGACATAATTTATGTTACATCAAGCCATACATGTCTTAATACACAGGCTTCCTTTTAAAACCAAACAAATTAAGAAGATATCTGACAGATTCTACTGTAAAGATACAGTATGGATGTTTTAGGGCTTTTAAGGTTTACCTGGATCACCATCAGACTCATTGCAGTCAAAGTTATCGTCTTCAGTCAGGGGTTTGAGGCAGCTCTGGTGGTCAGCGCCAAATGCGTGTCGTCTATGTCTGCGGACTGGCAAAGTTCCATCTAACAAAATAAAAAAATTCAAAATGAGATCTTTCTCTTTCTACTGCTTTCTTTGTTTACTAGAGAGCTAAAACTGAGGTACAAATTTACCTGAGATGATTTCAGTGTCAACTCCACTGTCCTCTGCCACTTTAAGGAAAATCTATAAAGGCAAGCAAGATCATTAATAACTTGCACATGTAGTCAAAAATCACAGCTAACATCCTAAAGTTTTGGTGGCAGATAAAAGCCAAGACAAGCTACACGTACCTCTTCAAGTGTAGTATCTGAGACACCATAGCTTGAAATGCCGAGGTCAGCGAGCCGATCATCCAGGTCATGGAAGAGCTCAACGAAAGCACCATCTTTGGCAGACTCGTACGGCAGCACATATGTGATCTCATGACCGAGATCTTCCACCATGCGGGCAGCGGGAACATGCTTCAGGATTAGACTGGAAATGAGAGCCACATCAACAGGAACAACGGGAGATTCAGGCCATGAAGTTCCTGCAGAACATAATGAAAACTTTAGTGAAGATTCAGTTATAATGTCATGAACTGAAAAGTTATCCATCATTTTAAAGTTTAAGTTAAGTTGTTACCGATCGCTGTGGCAGCTTCGCTTTCTTGGTCACTACCTAGACCAGCATCCGAACTGCTCTCAGATGCATTGTCATCCTAGAAAACCAATGAAACAACGGTGTTTAGCATATTAGCTAAACAACAAATCAATGTGTTTGTTGAGTGCTCTTGCAACCTGAAGTGTACTTACTTTCTTAACAAAGGAAACAGTGCTGCTCGAATTCCTGCAAGAACTGAGAGAAGGCTCAGTGTTTTTCTTCACCAAGGTAAGATAGTATCCGGTTCCCAGTTGAGTCTTAAGAAAGAGCGAAGAGCCCACACAGCAAAGCTTTCCATGGGAGATGATGGCAATACGATCGCCCAGAATATCCGCTTCATCCATATGATGGGTTGAAAGAAGGATAGTCCGACCTAAAAAATACTCCTCAATGAGATCTGATTGGTATTTTCTTTGCTTTTAAATACAAAATAGCCAATGGGGTAGTTACCTGCACGATACTTCAGAAGAAGGTCCCAGATGCCTCTTCGAGCATATGGGTCCACACCTGCAGTGGGCTCATCCAGAATAACAACCTTTGACCCTCCAACAAAAGCAAGGGCTACTGAGAGTTTTCTCTGCATACCACCTGAGGAGCACAAATATGTAAGTTTGCAACAAATCAAACGACTAACAAATCAAAATGTCAGAGGTCATAATGCCACACACCTGATAGTTGGCTGGTCCTGGATTTGCGCTTGTGTGGAAGACCGGTATCAGTCAGAATCTGCTCCATCTCAGCCTTTACTTCCTCCTCAGACAGACCCTTCAGACGGGCGTAGAACCAGATGTGCTCTTCTACTGTCAACCTGAAACACGACAGATGGGTTAGCATCCACAGAACTTATCTATACCTAATCTATATTTATAACCTCAAAAGGAACGTTCACCAAAAATGAAAATTTGGTCGTTAATTACTCACCCTCATGTCATTCCAAACCCATCTTAACAGCACAAATTAAGATATTTTTGATGAAATCCGAGAGCTTTCT